>LGSM01000317.1:0-64486 GCA_001314345.1 Phytophthora multivora
CTGTTAGAGTTTCAAGTGATAACAATCACTTGACGTGTAACCCCGTTACAGGGGCCTTCAGCTCGTTTACTTACCGGTGGGGTTTGATTGTGTGCCAACCGTGTGGTCGCCCTCTCACGCGGTTTTATTAAATGAGGCTTTGTAGATTTAGCGCGGATTTGTACTAATTCAGCCGGTTTTAGGTGGCAGAACGAGATAGAATTGCGACAGAATTAAGCGCGCAGAAATATTGAAAGGCACAATAAATATTATAGGCTAATCTGATGATGGTGGGCTTAAATCGTTTTCGCCTGACTTTAACATTCTTGATTTGGGTATATTATGGGGTTTCAGAATCAAGGTTTTGGCGGTGCATTTGGGCTCAGTGGCCCTCTCCAAATCCGCTCAGATTTGAGGGGGGTACTAGCCTTGTGTCTCGCCGATTTCGGCCCCTGTACCACTCTGATTCGGACCTTTTCCCGACTTTAAAATCGGACATTCTAGAATCCGCAACGGTGAAAATGGATGCCGTACAGATCTAAGAGGAGTGTGATTCTCTGTGACTAAGCCTGCAGATCAAAATCAAAACTACAAAAAGGGAGAGGTCCAGGAGCTTTCGAAGCAGGAAGCGAGATCGGTATCGGATTTACGCAAGGCGCCCTGGCGTATTTTAAAATGGTATCACTTTGGATTTTGACACGATGGTACCGTCAAAATGCGTACCGATCTGAAAATCGATAAGTTTGATTCCGAAACTCCCTATTTAATTGCATCACTTTGCAAAAAAAGTGATGGAATGCACAATTGCCGATGAGGGAGGCAACAGTTTTAAAAACCCTCGAGTACGCAAGCTAGACCGCAGCCACGGGGCCCTTCCGACATTGCTTTCTACAACGTGTGAAGTTGTAGAAGGTGGCTACAAAGCTCTCGAGTCGCTCATGAATAATCAATAAATGTTCTTTAGTAATTCTAACTACGGTATAAATGTTTTACTTCCATATCTAAATCGGTACTACCGTCTTATTGGTAGATATTGTACCTTGATATGCAGCAAAATTTCATAACTATGTGCAAAACCTCTGCTTATTAGGCTCCCAAATCAGAGTCTTTGAGGCGCTACCGAACGATTTGTATTGAGCCAGAAGGTCTATATATCAACGGGGGGCCTTGTAAAAATCTGGGCTAATATCGCTAATTCGGGGAAAAGTTACGAAAAAAATATGTTTTAGAGACAGGGGCCACGGAAGCGATGTTATTTACAAGTGGGGTGCCATTAAATCCAATAAGAAAATCCTTTATAATGCACCACGGCATGCCCTATCAGCAGGAATTGACAGTAGTTACAATTTTTCAATAGAACTGCCAGTACTATCTTGAGTTTACGATCCAAGTTACTGGCAGTAACTAATAGAATAGGACAGACCGTACAAATACTACGTGATATTACTATCTACTAGAAAGTACTGCTGTGGCCATTTTGGTGGTCGGTGTTTCCGATCACCGAGACTGCGCGAACGCTCTCAGCGTTAACTCTCCATAAGCCGAATCTCGTTCTTGTTGTGCTTCTCAGCCCGTTCATTGTATGTCTTCGATCGCAAGGGTCCCATGACAATGCCTCCTGTTGAGAAGACACGCTCTTGGGAGGCATTGGACGGACTTCGGCCTAGCCACACGCAGGCCAGAGCTGCAATCGACGGGAACTCAGTCTTGCCTGTCTCACGAAACCACCGGCAGATATCAACATGTTCCAGAGTAGCTTGGAGGCGATCGGACACAACGCCGTTCCGGCGGACAAGTAGCAGCTGTGTAAAGAAGCATTCGGACTTCACGTCGACGCAAGCTTGGTGCGTAGCCACCTTGACCCAGTTGACCCGATAGTGTAGCCATTTCTCCAATACTTCATCCGCTTGCTCGTACAGAGTTGTGCCATGGTCGACCCAGACGCATTGGTCTCCAGCTGCGCACCACATAACACCATCTCGCCATCCACACAAGGAACCCGGTCCAAGTCCGGCAACGCACTCGCCTGGGTCTTACCCGCGTCACCACCGACCTGTAGTGCCGCATAGACTTCGTGATGCGCGTGTCGTAGCAGAGTAGCTCCTGATTTAATCACTCGACAGAGTTCCTGCTCGTAAAGTTATTCTGCTAGCGCTTCAGGTGTCTCGTCCAGCCCTCCAACATTCTCTTCTGACGCAGAGTCTTTTTCGAGTTGTGAATAATCGTGTCCACCGAAAACTTAGTCCGCGGATCAAGCATAAGGACTACGACCGTTTCAGGACAAGCAGGGAGAAACACAAGACAATATGGTTTTGACACATAAAGTATAGTTTAACACAGAGCGATAGCGTAATATCACACAGGAGTGTGGTAGGCGAACAGAGAAGGTAGGTAGTTGCACACAAAAGCCCTGCATAACACAGAGATTGTTGAGGATCACCACCTAAGATATCTACTCAATCGACAACTGCTCTCATTTACTCTCAATTTGCAATATTCCTCATTAGGGAGCCAACAGCAAATTCAGAGACACATCACTGGCTGTAGAGGTCCAGCGATAGCTCTGACAGCAACACGCGTAGGTGGAGCGTGTTCCTCTAAAGGTGAGCAGCGCATGCAAGTGGGTGGGACGCCGAGTTGTGGCTAACGGTGATGCTACGTGTGTTTTCGTTCAGACTTTTGGCAAGACATCATGAATCCAATTGAAAAAGGTTGTGAACCTTTCGAAGAATTAACGGCTTCTTACTCTGGGAATCTATGGTCTTGTTGCTGCTGTGTGATGCGTTGCAACGCCACTTCATAGATAACAAACAGAAAACCATTCTCACAAACAAAAATTCCATGACACCATAGATAGATGGATGGGGAAATGTGAAAAAAAATATTCCAACAGCCTAATTACCATAAATTAAGCTATTCGCGTTCTAGTGCAGGTCCATTTCGCGGAGGACGTCCCGCGTAAGCGGTGTGAGCATGGGTTCGCTTCCGAGCGCTTGAACGATCCATCAAAATCTCATTGCCCATTGCATCCACTAGCGATGACCGCTGCATAGCAAATACTAGGTGGACGCAGTAAGCGAACTTACTCCAGTACCTACACCCGCAGGTGCGATGTACGACGTCTACATGCCATCCAATAGGGGGTTGTCCTTCACTTTTCATTCGAGAGTAGTTGACACCTAGCTGGGCAGTCACAGCCAAGTATTCCTCTGTGCACCGTTTAGACGGCACGAACACCCATTTCGCTGGCCTCGCCAATACTGCCACCACACCACCTCCAGAGTACTGAAACTCCACATTCTCGACCAGCAACTTATCCCGTGCTAACTCACGCATTCGAGTAGCTAGGGCGGATGTGGGTTCAGGATTCTCCCGGAACACACGTTCACTAACGGATTCGCTAGTTACACATTGAAATAGTAGAAGGAGCAATGTTCCAGTCTTCAGCTTCAAGTGCAGTGAATAGTGTTGCTTGAGGTGGCGGTTGAACTGTTCAACCGGGTTATTCGTTGTAGCATAACCCGGCGGAGTCCAACAGCACTGCCACCGTGAAAACCGGGCGTTCAGCCACTCCTTCGTGAAATAGGTAGCAAATCTCGGTGCGTCCGAAAGCATTGACCACCGGCTCAGCGAATCCCTCGTCAATTGGAAAAACTCTTCTTGAGTCCTCGAAAAATGCATGTTGTAAATATCCCGTCTGATACTTGCTGCTGTTGCATCCGGCAACGTTTGTTAGTATTCAGTAGAACGTGAAAATAACATATCAAAAACTGAAATTGTGATGACCCGAAGACCGTCTTCAGCGCGTTGAATTGGGCGTCGTCGGCGTGACCCATGACATTTCTGAGAGTAATAGTTTTCCCAGTCACCTTCGTGTATAGCCTATGCAAGGATGCAAGGGCCGCTGTGTACACGGGCTCAGTTGTTTGTGAGACGATACAAAAAGCTAGTAGATGAAAGGTCCGACATCGGTCCGATATCCCAATAACCAGAACGGGATACCCCTTTTGAGAAAGCTTGTACGTAGCGTCGGTGTGAAAGACGAACGTATCCGGCGGGCGATCGAGTCGACGCAACAATACCCGTGTAGTCACGCCAACAATGAACGGTTTCATGTCCGTACCGTTGTCCGTGTCTGCATTTCCATCGGCATCGTAATTCCACGTGAAACAGATAGGTGCATTTTCATCGACAGAGGGTGCAAAATCCGACTTTTCTCGAACCATTGGGGTTATATCGCGCAGGCGGTCGTGTTTACCGAGTTTGGTCTTCGCGTAATTGTTCACAAAGTTTTGAACTGTCGATAGTGTTGGCATCTCTCCCGACTGCAAATTAAACTTGACACGCAAACCGTTTCGAATCCGAAGCGGTTTTAGTCCTTCCACTGCCATCAACTTGCAGCATTGCTTGTGCGACGTCTTCCGTGCTCGACTTGAAGGATCCGAGGCACTTGACAAGTGTTGTCCACTTTCGTATACCGACGATAGATTTGACTCACTGCAAGTAGTCAATTTGCGTCTCCAGGGGCACATCATTCCAGGAAACGCTTGCTTGCAAGGCTCCGACGAGCAACATTGCATCTTATACCGCATCGGATGTGGTAGGGCGCTCGCGCACATCGTACAGTTTGTACATTGGCTTTTGTTAAACGTGCTCTCTTTCCACTTTCGATCATGTCTTCTGCCTCTTCGCACGATACGAGAACAACAATTTCTCTCCATTCCCTTCTAGGTGCCATCACAACTGCGCGCTGAATACGTTTTTAGCTCTGCGATCTGTACAAATGCACACATAGCATCACTGTTAGCCGCAACTCGGCGTCCCGCTCACTTGCATGCGCTGCTCACCGTCTAGGGGAACACGCTCCACTTACGTGTGTCGCCGTCCGAGTCGCCTTTGTCGAGCTACACGTGGAAGTCCGCCGCCGTGTCCACGGACCTGTATAAATACACACATAGCATCACCGTTAGCCACAATTCGGCGTCCCATCCACTTGCATGCGCTGCTCACCGTCTAGGGGAACACGCTCCACTTACGCGCGTTGTTGTTGGAGCTATCACTGGTCCTCTACAGCCAGTGATGTGTCTCTGAAGGCGCTGCTGGGCTCACTTCTGAGGGTTGTTGCTAAATGAAAGCAGAAATTGCAAGTTGGACACAAGTTTCTCAATCAGAGCTCGTTGCAAGTTCAGCGATGATTCACAAGCTTGTGTGTCGCCTGTCGCTAACGTGTGTATTTCCGTTAGTATTTGTGTGTTTCTACCTATTTGGTTCTGTGTTTATCATATTTCGTCCCGTTTCAGCAGTCGACGTCAACACTCGTTTCTGGACTTGTGCCTTCAGTCTTGCAACACATGTTCGCGCAAGTGCAGACAGTGCCACGTACGGTACCCGGTGTCGACGAAACGAGGACTCCATGGTCTTGAGAGTCCTCGGGACATTAAGTGTGCACACGTTGAACATGCTGGTGTTCAACTGGTCACTGGCAATTTTAATCAGCACGGTTACCTCACTTGAGAGATGGTCGTCTCGCTGCACTTCAGCACGGGCCAGATTGGCCATCGAACGGACGATAGCCTCCATTTCAGCGAGTAAGAGCCAGTTTTCCGAGGACAGGTTGTTGAACACTGCCGGATCATCACCCCCGTGACATTGCTCGAAGTAGCACTTCAATGCAGTGAAGTTAACAATAGGCCGCGTAAAAAGCGTGACGGTAGATCCGACTCGGGTATCACAGTCAACGATGCATGCCAGCTGCGGAAGTCCGTACTGCTTTTGGATCTCGGTGAATCGTTCAGCACGCTGACGACTTTTGAAGTAGTCGTTGATGGCTCGAACCTTCTTGACCAGCGTGGCTCCCTCCGAAAACGCGCCACCTTCAGTGCAGACGCGTCGAACCTTTCGCATTTCGCCAGTCGTTGCATCCTTCACCATCACAGTCTCGGTGTGCTCGCGCATGCCCATTACGTAGAGCAGACAAAGGTTGATGCTGTGCATCGAGCAGTCCGTTTGCACCTACTCCTCGAAAAGTCTCGAGATTTTACGGGCAGCTGCCGCAGTGTCCGACACGGTCACTGTGACATCGCATCAATGTCGATATCATATAGGTCACGAATCCTTGAGGAGATCAGGGTCTTCGTCCGCATGGATGAATGCGAGCCGTTCGACACGGTGACGAGCAGCGCAGTCCGGAAAGACCACGTCTCATCAATAAAGCGCACTGAATTCCAACTACACCCGTCTTGCCGCTCCTGGTTGTCCAGCTGTCGTGGTGAAGATTGAGAAAAGGAAAACGACGAGCGACCGTGTACTCATGTTGCAGGAGCTTCTTTGTCTTGAGGAGAAAGTCGTCAAACGCAGCGTCTAGCTGTATGAGATACGTGGAAGGGGCTGTATTGACGCCTTGGGGTTACCCGTGACTCTTTGGAGCATCAACTTGAACGCAACAGTTGTCACGGCGTTGTAAGGGATCCTAACAACACAAAGCTAAGATCAGTAAACGTGTTACAATCAATCCAACGTGATGATCTCGCCGTCGTGGATTAACCACTGCGCCACAAAGACATTCAGCTGTTTTTGGTTTGGACCCCACAGTTTTGGCAGTACTCCACGGAGTTTCGGGGCCGACTCATCATCAATAGCGCGAATCTTGACATTTGCTTGGCGGACAGCCTCATCATGTTGGTGCTTGGCACGCTGAGTCTTTTTTTATGCTTCAGCTTTTCCGAGAGGGTGCTTTTCGTGGATAGCCGCCAGGTGGTCCTTCACATTCGACGTCGTGCTATACTTTCTTAGCGCACCTTCCCAAGCATCACTTGGGGCGTTGGCCGAGGTAGTGAGAGTCTCAGCGCAGAGGAGGCAGACGTGCGTGAACACCTCAGTGTCGTCATCATCAGTGACAGTGTACGGCTGGTCCAAGACATGGGAAACACTCCATACTTCGTCACGTGCCCTGGCCTGTCAGTAGTGGGAAATCTCCACTGAAATTCCATAGACGTCAACTTTGCGTCTACTCAAGGGCTCAGACTGCGAGCTTGTTTGAGAGGCATCTACAGCCGTGCCATGGCTAGAGTCCATCTCCGTCTCTAAGTCAGCTTGTACTTGTAGGCCAAGCATGCGTGCAGCTGCGGCGAGGACACCAGAAGACACTTCTTCAGCCGGGGCCGCAATTTTGGCGTGGCTCTCGATACAACAGGCACTGCACAAACTACAATTCTATATCAGCGAAATGAATAAATGGACACTCCACACCTGTTACGTACCGAACGGTGATGTTGTCGAGGTCCAAACCGTGATAGCAACACAGCTCATTAGAGCACATGTGGTGCACGGGTCTTTTGCACACAGTGCAGGGCATGGTCACTAGAACCTCGGGGTTCATACAGTTTAAGCACGAACACTTCATGGACACGGGAGGCAGCAAGGCGATCGCAAAAGATAAAGGAGGAGTGGGTTCTGGCAAAAAGCAGAATGATAAGCTAGTTGGAAGTCCGCGTGAGAACGCAAAGCCGGCGAGATCAACATTACCGTGCTATAGAGAGCTAGAGCGGCAGTGAGACGATGAGCAGTAGGAATCAGATTATTAGGGGCCCTGCCGGTCCTGGTCCAGGCTTCAGTAGGCTACAGCCTTTAGCTTTGAGCCGCAGCTTTCTCCATCGATCTCTGCTCAGCCGCCGTGTGGCGCTGCTAGGTTGACAAACCGCTGAACCGTTGTGATAAAGAGGCCCGCAAATGCCTTTGTTTCCGTGAATCGCACGGCAACTTCCCTGACGGACCCAACGGCGCGGCAAAGACGTTGTCGGCGTTGTTATAAAGCGGCGTATGCCGGATTTGGGGCTGAGTTTAAGTAGTACTAAGTAGTACTATCCTGCAGATTTTGTAAACTACTAGTTGATATAGTAATTTTCCGTCAAATATTTGTAAAATGTTTTGTGCTGCAGTAATATTACTTCTACTTTGTACTGGATTCTACTGCCAAAGCCAAACTACTGGCAAACCCTGCCTATCAGATAAGGCCTCAACCAACGTACAACATACAGTAGGAAAAAAATGTCGTCAAATTTATGAAAGTGTCATAAATTGGTGGGACAGAGAAGTATACTTAGGTCAAGTTGTTCATAGTCATATCAAGATCAACAAAGGGGAGCGATGAAGGAGCAGACGCGAGGGGTATGCACTACACGCTTCCCTGCACGGCGTGCCAAGTCGGTTCGTAGGTGCCAAGGATATCCCAGTGTATGCCGAGTACATGCAGCGGTGGTTGGATGGCTCAATGGCGGTGGAGGCGCGACGTGGTAGAAAGCCACATAGAACAATGAGAAAGGGTTGCTGGAGGTGATGGAACCGCTGGCAACTTGCCATTGGCAAGCGAAAAGATAGGTAAGCGAGGGAATACTGGAGCAAAAGAGGTGTTGAGGGGCATATTTCTTGCCTGGAGAAGGCTGAGCGCGGCCTGCGACGAGATGGTTGTATACTAGGATTCGTGTACTGTGTACTCGCGGTCTCGCAGGAAACAAGTGCTGTGGAAAGCTTTAGCACTACAGTACTATATGCTTACTCTTTGCGAGAAGGCTGTAAAAGCAAAATCCGCGAATCAGGCAGTGGTAGCCCAAGAGATGAAAGCGCAGGCTGCAGCTTGATGGATCTGTTCTCTGCCTAGAAGGAATAGGGGAAACGACGCGCGGCGGAGGAACAGCAGGCAAATGACTAGCTTCTCAGCCTCGCACTCAGCACGAACTTCGTGACAGAGGGCATCTTTCTCGCCAATTCAACCAACGTCGCTCGGCCGGCATTGTGAAATTCATGCAACCCTGGATTGCCTCGTTTATTGCGCCGAACCGAACAACGAATAATATCTGTTGGTCCCGTTCTGGTGTTGAAGTTCGCTTGTGGTCGCTGCGCACGGGAACAAGCGTCAGAAACAGCGATAGGTTTGGCCGCGGATAAGTTTGGACGGAGTGGTAAGTGGGTGGAGCGGGTAACGGCAGTGCGTGGAGCAGCGGGCGGCGGCGTGGAAGCGCGTGGCGCAGCGTGCGCAGCTGCACGTTGGTGTGGTTTGAGCAGGGGTGAATTTTGTTGTGTGTGTGTGGTTGTTGGTTTGTGCGGTCGTATAGCTCAGTCGGTAGAGCACAGTGCTAATAACGCTGCGGTCCAGGGTTCGAGCCCCTGTATGACCATTTTGCCCTTCCTTCTTGTCTCCCTCACGCGCCTGCCACGCTTCTTTTGCCGTCCCCACTGCGCGCGTCGTCATGCTGCTTCTGTTGGGACCCACCGCCGCACAGCAGAAAGTCTCCAACTTGACTTCCGAGGCCATGATTCAGATCCGGCCAACAGCTCGAAAGCAGGTCGGCGGTTCTCAGGTCCAGCCGCGTAGCCGACGGCAAGGTCTGGTGGTCTGGTACTGCAGCTTGTGGGCCCCGGTGAGGTGTTGAAGTTCGCTTGTGGTCGCTGCGCACGGGAACAAGCGTCAGAAACAGCGATAGGTTTGGCCGCGGATAAGTTTGGACGGAGTGGTAAGTGGGTGGAGCGGGTAACGGCAGTGCGTGGAGCAGCGGGCGGCGGCGTGGAAGCGCGTGGCGCAGCGTGCGCAGCTGCACGTTGGTGTGGTTTGAGCAGGGGTGAATTTTGTTGTGTGTGTGTGGTTGTTGGTTTGTGCGGTCGTATAGCTCAGTCGGTAGAGCACAGTGCCACAATAGTCAGTTCCTTAGTTCAATTTCAATTCCGAAGTTTTGTCTGATTTATAAATTACCGGTACACTTTGTAATTAATCTAATCGGAATTAAACGATTTTTTTAGTAGGTTTGTCAATTCGTTTAGGTACGACTGCTTCGCAACCATTCGCGAAGTGCATTCTTGGTTTGTTTGAGCTGCAACTGAGCGCACACGTACTGTATGTCGACAGCTTTGACGACGATGGAGGAAGAGATAGTATTGCTGGCTATGCTGCCGGAAGATGAACGCGTAATGCTGGTTCAAACACCGCGCCTGCGCACCATCGCTGACCTGGAGGACTTCATTGTTGACGAGTACTCTCGCGTGTTTCCGCATCAGCAACCACTCAGCCGTGACCTGCGTATCCAGAAGTGTGTGGCACCTGAACTTGTGGTTGATCGTCGTTCGCATACCAAGGCGCGACAGCAGGCACCTCACTGCTTTGTGGATTTGGCCAAGAATGTGCAAGCTGGCAACGTGTTCAAGAATATGGAACAGATCTATATCGTGGTTAACGAGGCCAAAAAATCAAAGGAGCACAAGACCCTGAAAATTACTGCGAGCGCACACGACGTGCTAGCTAAACCTGTTGCTCAGAGTGCCAAGGCTGTGGCGAAGAATACCCAGGACAGTGATAAAAAGAACGTGGGGAAGGAAACGGCAGTGTCGAAGAAGGCTACTGTTCCAAAGAAGGCCCAAAACTCGAAGAATACGACATTGAACGGAGCGAAGAAGCCTACCACGAAAGACACGCATGAAGTGGCTAAGAACGGTGTGAAGGACGCCAAAAAGGAAGCTGCTAAGGAAGGCAAGGAGACGAAAAGGTCTTCTCCTAAGGAGCAGAAGGAAGCAGAGAAGAAAAAGCACGATACCGTGAAGGTTGTCAAGAAAGATTCCCACGATGCTGATGATAGGGTTTCTTCGAAGAAGGTTCACGACACCAAGACCATTGCCACGAAGGATAACGAAGATGCAAAGAAGCCTGAAAAGAAGACGTCCAAGGATCCCAAAAAATCTGCTACGAAGGAAACTGGCGACTCTAAGACGCTCGCTGTCGAGACATTGGATCAAACCATTAAGAAAGCACCTAAAAAAGTCGCCCCGAAAAAAAGTGAGAACGCTTTGCTGAAGCAGATGCTTGCTGCGAAGCTCAACGCCACCGAATCAGGCGCTGCTCTTATTGCAAACACTCTCCGAGGTGCAGAAGGCGACGCATCCCCTTCAAAGGTACCGGCGAAAAGCGAGAAGACGCGTACATCTAGTGAGAAGCGTGCCTCGACAGTTGATAGTGCCTCAGATATCCAAGAGCCACCCACGAAGAAAATGAAATCTACTGTGAAATCGCAGCCCAAGCCTGCTGAAGCATCGAAGTCAGTTGAACAAAAGCCAGCGGAGTCGAAGGCTCAGAAATTAGCCAAGAAAACTTCCACCGGAAAAACCCCCAGCGAACCAGTGACGTCTAGCGAAGCTGAGCTCAAGACCCCCAAGGCGTCAAAGAAAAAAGAAGCTTCTAAGTCGGTTGCATCTTCCAAGTCGGCGACAAAGGATAAACCAGTGACGTCTAGCGAAGCTGAACCCAAGGCCCCCAAGGCGGTAAAGAAAAAAGAAGCTGCTAAGTCGGTTGCATCTTCCAAGTCGGCGACAAAGGATAAACCAGTGACGTCTAGCGAAGCTGAGCCTAAGGCCCCCAAGGCGTCAAAGAAAAAAGAAGCTGCAACGCCGGCTGCTACTGGTGATGACTCGTCGACCGCTAGCGAATCCACGCCTGCCACCCGGAAGCCAAAGAAAAAAATCGACACTGAGGTGGATGGCGTTGAAAAACCTGCGGCCAAGCGTGCAAAGAAGGAGGCATCGCCCAAGGTAGCATCAAAGAAAAAGACGGCGGATAAGACGAAGTCGGATGCGAAGAGTACGAAAAAGGTCAAGAGCTCCGAGTCTCCAAAGGTTCGCAAACCAAGCTCGAGTTCTAGTTCCAGCGTGTCTAGCTCGTCGACGCAGGGGGGCGAACCTGCTTCTGGGAAGGAGACTACAGTCACTGAAGTGGCTACCAAGGCGAACTCAGCTGAAACCAGTAAGACGAAGGAAAGGTTTGCGGATATTTTGAAGACAAAGAGCAAAGAGTTTGCTAACGAGAACAAGGACGCCAAGACCGCCGAACTCAAGCAAAGCCCACCGAAATCTGCTGAAAGCACCGCTAGCGAATCCTCGTCCGACTCGGCCGAACCGGCCCCCGTTGTTGTGAAAACAACCAAACGCTCCCCGAAAAACGCTACCCCAGTTGAGAGTACTTCGTCTTCGTCTTCGGACGAGGAGGAGCTGGATTACTCCCAGAGCCTTCTGGCCGACTTGACCAAAAACGGTTAGGATTCGCTACTGTATTGTGATTCCAATAGATTGATGAGCTTACGCGTGTGGGTTGCGTTGCAGATACTGACGATGAGGTGCCATCTGTGGTTGTCAAGAAGGACAAGAAGGCGAAGGATGATGAGAACATGAGCGACGATTCCACTGAAGAATCATCGCAAGAAATTGAGCAATCGCAGGATATGCTTTCATCTGAACTTACGCAAAAGAGTACGTAGGCGGTATTCTCTTGGCGCGCCAGGAAACGCTCAGCATTTAGCAATTTGTCCTCACTCCTTTTGTACGTTTTACAGCGCAAGAGTCCAACAGTGTATTGCTTCCGTCGCTCTCGCGGAAACGCTTTTCGCTCGGTAACATGCCCGTAGCGAAACTCAAAAAGTCGTCCAAGAATCCGTTCTCGTCCTCCAAGAAAGTGAAAGCAAAGACTGGTACGACTACCACCCGCCCGCGCGGCCGCCCTCGTAAAGTGAAGCCCGAGTAGGATGGTTCACCACACACCATCAGCTCGATAGCGGGAATTTTGCGAACGCGGGCTCGGAACTGTTCATATATTCGTGTTTTCGTTTTAACTTGGGGTTTCCATCATCGAAAGTCTCGACACATAATGTCTTTAAAACAGTGCATAACAGACAAATACACAATAGTTCCACGCGTCAGCCACTAACTAACCTAGGGTAAAATGCCATTTGTCATTCGCTGGAAAACGTCATATTGGCGCGTGCGATAGCTGTTGTGGCTGCGACGGACGAGACTGATCACATGCTTGATGACCTGGTTTTGATTATAGTCGAGCCGGAAGAGCTGCTTGGTGGCACTTAGGATGTCTCGCGGGTTTTGCGACAGGAAGCATGGGCAAGACGATTCCTGTGCCATGATCGCGATCATCATCAGAATAGTATCGGCGTGTTGCTATATAAAAATTCACACAGAACACTTTAGTACAACACCCAACACGTGCAAGCAGTCTAAATAGTGTTACCTGCAAAGCCAGAAAGCCTTGGATGAGGAAGATGACGTAGGCCTTGAAGTAGTCCGATTGAGTGCCGCCCATGGCGTCAACCATCTCGCCTGTCAGTTTAAACGGCGCTGTCTCCAAGCTAAAGCGGCCGCCAGGGGCAATACCGAGGATGAAGCCGAAGTCGATGTGAACCACATGACCATCACTGTCGATCATGATGTTACCGTTGTGCCGGTCTTTGATTTGTAAGAAGTAGCACGCCAAAGAATAAGCAGCCATACTGCGCACGAAGTTCGTCATTGCCGTCTTGTATGCCGCAGAATCCACCTCACCATACGTCTTGAGGAAATGGTCCGCCAGTGTCGTGTAGTTGCTCCTTTTCTTCAAAGCATCGAGAGAAACAGCGTTCTTGACGTACTCAATCATACCGGTAGATGCTGAAGTCGCAATAATTTCATACGGCAACAGGCGAAGAGGTAAGTCCGCGCTCTGGAAAATATCCTGCAGTTGACGAATGATCTGCTGACACAAAACTTCTTGCCGCAGGTCGTCGTTAGATTTCACGATGAACGCAACGCAATCCCAGTCCTTCGTCTCCGATACCGCGATGTGTGAAGACGTTTCGCGCAAACGCTCTTTTTTCTCTTCAAAGCTTTCTCCAAAAGCCGATTCGACCGCAACGTGAAGGCGCTTCCGTTTGTCGATGACATACTCGTACACAATACTCAGCTGCTCTCTTAGTATGTGGAGGTCCTCACCGAGCTGGGCAGCGTTTGCCACGCCTTCTTGTGGCAAAACATACTGTTGAATCGCTTGCTCAACCGAGTTCATCGCTGCAATAGCTATTTCAGGCTCGAATTTCAGAATGAACGAGCCACCATGAACGTTCGAAGCAATTGAACGTCGTTCATCTGAAGAACCTGTGAGGTATTCCTGAAGTGGTCTTGAAGCCTTTGAAGTAGAACTTGGCGCACTTTCAGTAGCTGCACCGCTCAGGTTGGCATCGACAGCATCGGCCAAGTCAGAAATGTCCACCTTCTTTTCTTGCGGCTTCAACATGATACGAGAAGATGTGCGCGTTAATGATTGCTCCTGGTCGGTAAATTCTGAAAGCGAGCCTTTTGTTAACCGTGGAGACTGCTCAATTACCGGCGGGGCATCGTATTGCACTGTGTGACGGCGCTCGGAGGATTGAAAAATCGTGCTCGACTCGCTTTTTAGCTGATAGGATGTCTCGTCATTAGCCGCAAAACCACTGAACGAGTTGGATGAAAGTGACGTCTTCTCCAAAGCACCGCAGCGGAGCAGCTCACTTCCAAGCCAGAGGGCATGAGCTTTGTCCGACACAATTTCATTCTGTGTCATCCACTCCACGACTTGCTTGCCAGTAAAAGCACCGTGTCCGGATGGGTTGTTTTCCAACATACTGATCTCCATATTTTGAGCCATGGAGATCAACTGATCATCTGTAAAGTTTTCTACCTCACTCGGCAAGGCACTCAGATTGTTGTTCTGCGATCTCTCAAGTCCACTGAAACCAGAACCTTCACTGACAGAGCGCCTTCGTCGAATCTTAATTGTGTCAGCGCATGATGCAATGATGGAGTCCAGTGACTTTGTTGTTGAGTTCATCAGCGAGCCTGACCGACCGCGGCGACTTCGCTTCTTCTTTCCATTAACAGCTTGAGCAAGGGCGACCAATGACGGTGGAGGATCAGAGGAAACGCGGTCTCTTAGCTCTTCCTTCTCGCTATCTTCTTCGTCACTATCAGACGATTCAACGTCGCCTGAATTCTTTTGTACATCGAGATCGTCGCTTGGATCACGATTGTCTGGCTCCTCCTCCTCAACACCAGAAAAAGTATCCATAGCGATTACCTGAGCAATTTCGCTGCTAGTGGCCATTTCGATGGCATTTTTTGCGACTTCAACTTCAGAAGCGGGGATCAGGACTTCAAGACCATTAACGTCAATAACCTCATCCGTGTCACTCGTCTTGTCGTGTTGGATACTGAATGTGAGTGACCGACCCCGGTGTAACCAAGCACTCTTCTCGGATGCTGTCGTCAGTCTCGCCACCTCGAAGAAAATGAGCGTCGGTGCACGAGCCCTCGTCGTGAAAACGGTTCCCTCTTCTTTTGCAATTGTAAGGAGCCGCTGCAGTGGACACTCGCAGGAGCCCAGAGGACAGAAAGCCCCTTCTGGCAGCTCAATCTTCTGCAGTTCACGTCTTAAGGCTTTCTTGCGCTCATTAGGAGCGCAGAATCTCAATCTTTCAGTCATCGCACATAGCTCTTGAATGAATTGAACTTGAGTAGTAAAGATTCGACGCTCCTCGCCGTCATCACGATGAGAATCTTCGGGTAGTGCATCGCTTGGAAGCAAAAACGCTGGGGGAATTGAGCAACCGCTAACAGCATCACAGATTGCACCAAGTGGGATAGTAGCCTTCGTGTCCGTATGAACCAGGATTAACAGTCGATCGAACAGACACTTGATGATGGCATTTTGCTCTGGCGAAGCTGGTAAATCCTTATCCGCTTCAAAAGACCAGTCGCCATGAGAAATCTGCATCTCCACATTGATCATCAATAGCTTGCACATACTCATCTTCCGGAACAGGAAATCAGGCACATATAACTCCGACTGACCGAAACCCCAACCACAGCTGTCATCAATCGCTGCGCGGGTTAGCCAGTAGATTGCTGTTGCTAGACGAATGTGCAGTTGAGTCGAGTAGCAGATTACTCGGAATAGCAGGGCAGCTTTGATGCTGTTGTTCGTCCAGTCCACTGTTAGCCACATGTGGAATATCTGCGGCAAAAAGAACTCGAAATCTGCCAAATTGGACGCTGAAAGTTCCAACAGCTTGTTCACAGCATAGGCGTAGGCCTCATCACATCCATGACGATGCAAATGAAGCACCTGGATCACGTCGGAAATGCCAAACGAGTCATCTCCAAACATTGCGAACAAAGCTTCCACTTCTTCTTCGTCAGCCTTGGACAACGCGGGTCTTTGAACGCCTTCTTCCTCAGTTTGGGCAATGCTAAGGCGTTGGAGCAGCATGCCAAGCCATAGCACGAAACGCTGTACGCGGAAGCAGCCCATGCACAGACGTACAGCATGATTTATGTGGAGGTGCCGAAGCATTGCGAACCGTGAGCTGTGGTCCGAGCACACAGACCCGCCACAATTCCTGCAGTGGTGCTGCCTCTTCCCTGTGCTGTCAAATCGTACGTGGCAGCCAGGGTGACAGCACGTCACATCGTTCTTAAATTTGGGTGGGTTGTACTTCTTCTCAGCAAACGTGAGACCCCCTGGGGTAAGTTCCATAATATTGGGGCTTACCGAGACGTGTGCACTCCATTTCTCGACTGCAACCTCCGTTCCTTTCAGCACAGTCTCAATGTACTCGATCCACTGTCGCTTATCCTCCTCCGAGTCAGCATCCACGTTAAACACAACGCCCGATGTGAACGACAGCTTGAACGAGTGGCGATACGTATGCCAGAGGCCTTTGCCGTCCCAGGCCTCCACCTTCCGCACCTCAGCACTAAACAACGCTGAAATCATTGCCGATGCCGCATCTCGCGACGCGAATCGCGAGAAGTTGACTCCCACGCAGCGACAGTAGAAGCGCTTCATGCGGTGGTACGTCACGCCTTCGTCGCGCATGCTCAGATACCCCTTGATGCCTAGACCGTCGCGCTCGACGCCCAGCGGTCCCAACAGCTCCAGCGACGACGACGACATGGCGCTCTCGGACATGGGCGGACCACAGGACTGCACAGAGCTGCGGTGTTCGGCATCTGCTGCCCGCGTAGATGGCGGAGCCGAACCGGCGCCCGCTGGAGACTGCAAATTGCCATCGATCGCGATTTCGTCGGCACTGCGCGATCCTTCACATTCTTCTAACGTGGGCACGGGCGTCCTCGGGGACTCCTCGGTCTCCTCAGTCATTCTGGTGTCATATACAGTTGGGGGTCGTGGGTGGGTTGGTACAACGCTAGAAGAGCTTGTGGGTCTGTCCGCTGCCGTAGTGTGGCGACGAAGGTGAAGTGCGATTCAGCAACAACGTGAAGGCGACACGCACCCAAGCCTCAGGGCGGACCAGCGCTGTGTCGACAACACAGTTTGTGTTGAAAAACGTATTAGTTGTGGACCACATAATATTGCGAAACAATTGTGTGCACCACACATCGGAAACTGTCAAATCACATTCTGTATCGAATTACACAGTGATACACCTGTTTATGCATCATCGCACCATCTGTATGCGATATTGGAACGCAGGCCCAGATACACAGAGCGCCCGTGGGAGGGACCAGTGCGCAGGAAGAAGCTGGAAGCACGGCGAGCGGCCTGCAGCAGAGCAGTTCTAAAGAGCTCAAAGCCCCTCGTGACTAGGAGCATTCATGACGACGACCAAGAAGAGTGGGGGTCGCCGGCGCATGAAGCAGATGCAGGGGCTGCTGCTGCTCTCGCGGCTGGACGAGTCGCCCACACGCCGCAAGGCCAAGCCGCAGCGTGTGACAGTGGTGCTACAGCCGCAACTTTTGGAGCTCGCGTATTCGTCACTGGCA
Source organism: Phytophthora multivora (assembly GCA_001314345.1). NCBI lineage: Eukaryota > Oomycota > Peronosporomycetes > Peronosporales > Peronosporaceae > Phytophthora > Phytophthora multivora. The sequence goes on from LGSM01000317.1 coordinate 17,596, forward strand.
GACCAGGATATGCTACGTCCGTTGGGGCGCATCGACTTGCGTGACGCCAAACTGGAGCAGGTTCCGGACGGATTTATCATCTACGAATCTGGGAATGGGCTTCGCAAGGTTGGTAGAGCAGGTTTTAACGATAGACGGAGTAGTGGGGCTTGTACTGACGGACTACCTCTGTGTGGAGCAGAAGTTTAAGTTGCAGGACAAGGACAAAGCCACTACAGACGCCTGGTTCTTCGCCGTTTACACGGCCATCACTGAGCCTGAGCGCCTCCCGATCAGTGCCAGCGAGGATGTCGGACATAAATTTTCGGCTGTGCTCACCTCCAGCATGCGGGACGAGCATACGGAGACGGTTGTGAGTAACATGCGCTGTTTGATGCTGTGAAGCGAAGCCAAGTGGCGTTACTCAACAATGTGCTGTTTTGTCTGTTCGAACCGACAGGAGTTCGAGTTGTCGTGTCAATTGGTACTACCAGCACGTCCGATCGACAAGCCAAGCATCAAGTGGAAGGCATGGAAAACCTACTCGGAGCTCCAGGCATTTGATGAGTGAGTTCTGTCAGCGTTTGTGATGTTTACTAGTAAGGTGTAGTGCATTGACTCGCTTCGTTGTCGTAACAGTGAGCTGCGCGTCTCATTTGGTGCTCATATGACGCAGATTGCGTTCCCAAGAGACCGCAAGCGAGATTCACTTTTTGGTGGCATGCGTAAGAAATCCTTGCAGGAGCTAAAGGAGCAGCAACTTGCGCTCTACGTCGAGCAGGTTTGTTGTCATGATGATGTTTCTATACGTAAAACTTGTCTTCCTAACGCTGTTTTGTTTTCACGGGCATAGGTCTTTCAGATGCCTGAAATTTCCACTGAACCTGTATTGGTCGGCAAAGTGAAGCAGTTCCTTGGCTTTGATTATTTCTTCGAGATTGTTGTAAGTACTAGCTCTTTAATTACCAGGTCTGCACTTTGCGTTTTGACTAACGCACTTCGTGATCTTCTAGCCGTCTACATTGAGTGAAAGTGATGATGATGACAACGAAGACTCAGGCCCAACTGCCAGTGCTGACCCGGTCCCCGAGTCGCAAGTGTCGAAGTTTGCTGAAACTAGGGAGTTTTATGAAGATTCAGAACCACCACCTTCCAATGAGCCACAGAGCGTTGGCCAATCTGCTATTGAGCCGGAAAGCTACGAGTCCTCCGCTCCTTCAAGTCACTACTCAAGCACCGACTCCACCCGTATACCGCCAGCACTACTGAGAAGAACAAGCTCGGCAGCGTTGGAGGATGAGGGTGAAGAATTTGTGGAGGTCATTCCTGAAACGGATCCGAAGGTTGCGAAAAAACTTCACAAGAAGATTGTTCAGACGGTCCGCGAGCTAGTCTCCTACGATGAAGAGCGTGTGCAGGATTTCCAGGACCAGACCAAAGATTTTGGCCGAGAGAAAACGTCTGCGATGGAGTATTGTGCCTTCCTCCTCGGAGCGATAGGTGCTCAAGAGTGCTGCAAACTGATTCCGGAGATGGCGAGGCTTCTTCCCGACGAGGAAAAAAGAGATGAGCTCATGCAAGCTCGCGCTGCTATTTGGCGTCGAACTCACAGGCGACACCGCAGGCGTTCGAAACAGTTTTCCGAGAGCGTTGTGCTGCAAAAGCAAAAGGAAGAGCAGCAACAGATGGAGAACGTGCACAATAGAATGCGTCCAAAGTCTGACAGCCTCAATGCAGTGAACTGGGGATCGGAACGTGTACAGCTTCTCCAAATTCCTGGCAGAAACTCGATGATCGAGCGACCGATGCCGACAATTGAAATTGAGTCCCACAGCCAACCGGAGAATGACCCACCCGCTGTACCTGCCCACCGTGCTGGACTAGCTGACCCTCGACGCCATCTTAACAGAAGAGCGTCGTTCAACACCATGTTCGGTGAGACGTTGCAGACGGACCCCATTAAAGAGGAAAACCCAGCAGAAAATGAATCTGATGAGGAGAGCGACGAAAGTGACGATAGTCTTCTGGACCGACCACGCACTGTGATCAATAATGATCCGTTGGGAGACAGAACCTCGCCACTAAATGGGAACGCGTGGACTAGGCCGTCAGGCCTTGAGCGTCGTAACTCTTCGTTCCTCGATGAAGTTGATGGGGATGAAAACACTGACGATGATGAAGAAATCCGTGTCTCGAGCCGAACTCGCCGTTCTCGCCACAGCCGTCACCGCCAGCAAAGTGGGAGTGGCAGCGGTAGTCTTGATAAACGGGCCACGAAAGAGAGGCCTCTATCGCGCAGTGGCAGCGGTAGCGGCAATCTTGAGAAAATAACTATGAAGGAGAGACCACTGTCGCGCAGTGGGCTAACGAGAAGTCGATCTCGTCAAAGCTCTTCGTTTATTGAGGAAAGTGACGACGAGGAGCGTAGTGGTGGCGACGAGGAAAATAGCCACACTCGATTTCGCCGGAGTCAACGTCGTGCAAGCCGCAAGTTCGACGAAGAAGCCAAATCCGGACCTGCACCCGAGGAGGACAACCCCGTGCTGGCACGTCTCAAGAAGCAGGGGGCTGTAAATTTTATGATGCAGCTTCGCTAAGGGGCTGTGTACATATTGTGTAGGCAACCCGCGTTGGAGATGCTCTTATTGTTGCGTAGGATTCGACTCAAGTACATAAATCACTTTTGAATGGGTAGTCAGTCTCTGCTTTAGCTGATCAGCAACACTGGTAACCTCCTTGTCTGGGGACGTCAGCTAAGACATCTACGCCAAACATAGTGCTATTGAATTTGTAGTACTCCATTTATAGCAGCACGGTATGTGGCGCCTGAAAGCCATGGGAGAATCGAACTTCCATGGCAGCGATCTCGAGCGACGAGCTGCAGGATGCGTGGGAAAAGGTGAAAGCCATGACACTTCTTCCAGAGGTTCGTGTAAATAAAAACTTCATGTTTAATTAAAATTGCGATAAGCTTAACTCTCAGTGCGAATACAGCCCCCTGAGCCGAAACTTCCCTCTTATGGGCCCAAGGTGCCGATGAAAAGCAAGCTACACGCTGTCCAGAATGTCATCACCTCTCTCGAGTGCGTATTGTCGAGTCTGTGTGTGAAATCGTTCATCTTACCGATGATATGTCAACTAGATACAACTACACCGGGACGCTGTACTTCGATGTGAACAAAAATCGCAGTTTCAAAAGCATTGCGAACACCGCAAAAGAAATCCTCAAGGAGGGTCTACCCATTCAATGCCTGGAAGCGGTTTTCTTGGGGGCTTACCTGACTGCAGGATTCTCGAATCTCGACCGATTTCCCATCAGTTTTAAGACGAAAGCAGGCACATCGACCCATCGCCACATCGTTTTGGGCGTTCGTCACCAACAGCAAAAATGGGGAGCGTTGGGTCTGAGTCGATGCGATAAACTTATGAACAAGGAGGTCAAGTTCGACTCGCTGAGTGATCTAGTGCTTGACTACTGCCACGAATTTCAAAATGTCTACCACAAGGTCGAGAGAGTTAACGTGGGTTTCCCTCTCAGCCACGATATCCATTCGTCTGAGCGAGTCGAATGGCGGGTTCGTGTCTTTCATCGGCAGCACTCTATTCGTAACCGTGTGATAATAAATTTCTGTGAATGCTCCAGGTACTCAACCTTCCTGTTGACACAAGCAATTGGACGGAAGTTGCAAAACAGTTGGACAGCTTTGGGAAAGATGCAGCAGAAATTGAGAGCTTCAAGAAGGCGAAAGGAGAACTTCCAGCTTGGTTTGGCACCAAATACGCTCTTAACGCACCAGAGGTCGAACTTGGAGTGCGGTCGCCACGAGCAGCTCAGCATTATAACTCGTTCTCTGATGGCTATGACGAAATTGAGAACACTCCGGCTCAAGAGTCTGCGCCAGTGGAGACAATCCCGAAACCCATAACCGTAACACCCGACGAATTTGTGTTCAAGAAGCCGTCATCAGTAAGTGGATCTCTAGATATGAAATGTCTCGAACCCCTTCGCTCATTGTTTTTATTTTTTTTTACTTGTGCGCATTTTTAGAGTGCTGCTCCAGCGCCTCCGACAAACATTTTCATCCAGAACTCGTCACCATCTCCGTTTTTAATCGAGATCGAGGACAACTCGGGTCTTTTGGAAATTGTCACCAAGACTCAACCTGGTTTACGGCAGGAAAGGACAACGCAATCGGAAGAGCGAGATGAGACCACCAATCCTGCGAGGGCTATTTCTACCTTCCGGATTTCAGCAGTACGTTTTCGATCTTCCTTGTCTATGGTTGATTCCACGCATGAAATTGACGCCATTGCTTTTTAGAACGGGATGATCGTGGTGGCTATAAAGTACAACCCTCCCACCAAACTTTCGCCGTCCGAGAAATCTCCTCAAAAGAAGAAAGCTGCAACTTCTGATGAGCCCGCTGCAGTGAATGAGCCGAGTCAAATAGTCTCCCTCCGCTGCAAACCTGAAACCCAGTCAAGTGAGAATTTGCAGGACGCAGTGTCGGACAGGGGTACGTTTACGCTAGAGACACCTTTTGTCTTCAAAGATATTTAGGAGAAGAAGGGATGTGTAATAGTGCACAGAAAGCTAGTACATGTACTTGATCAATTGCAGCCTTTCAAAAAAGTAGCCGACAAATTTCATCGTTCCGGGGAGTACTAAAGCACGAAAGACTGCGAGATCACCACTAACATCAGTAATATACTGATTGTCCTCCAGTCACTTCACCGAAATCGACACATGTGCTAGCGTCTTGTGCTGCTGCGTACATCTTGCCAATTACTACAACCAAAGTCAGCCCTTAACAGTGTAAGTACACCTCCTCATTCGTGTAGATACAGCGCGTCTATTAGCTTTCTATCTGCAGTCTAATTGGTTAGGAACTCGATGCCCTTTTCAAACACGACAGCCATGACGGCGAAGCCCGCCGCACCCTTGGCAGTGTTTTGTACCAGCACTACCACAGCAACCACCACCATAACGAGTTAATTACTAATTCAATCACCAGCTTGAAGCCTATCACGCAGCAACGTACACTTTGGGCCTGAACTCCGTGCCGCCCACGCGCCCAGCGCTCCGCCCGACACGCCGCCGGCCAAAATGGGGTTTAAGATGTCGTGAGCTGCTCGCTCCCGCTCGATAACACACTCAACGCCAGCAAAAATGCTGCCTACCAGTGCAAATTCCTGGCCACAACAACATTTGGTCAGACAACTAGACTTCCTCTCCGTACTTCGTTTACGTACCTTGGAGAAGTAGACGCTTCGCACGTAGCCAGCCTTAATAGACTTGCTGAAGCCGTGGTAAAGCTGTACGCATAACGTCCATCATAAAACGGTTAGTATGTTCATTTATCCATGCAAACGTCCAGTAGATCGCTCGCCACCTGCTCGCGCATGTTGCGCCCCACTAGTTCTCCGTGGGCACCCTCGAACGTGCCCAAGAATGTTCCGAGCCCAACGCCCATGGCCGCTCCAGCCACACAAGCCACCACACTGCGCTTCCAGCAGCTCTCGCGCGACTCTTCCGCGAACTTCATGGCGCGGTAGGCCGCGATCTGCCCCATACTGGGCCCTTGCGAGCCCTCCATGGTTGCTGTCAGTGTCAGTGGGCCATATTATTTATTTTATCACAGAAGAACATATGTTTTAATATTCATTAACGTAGGTCCTATTGTTCGTTTAATTTGATACTTCTTTCCTGTTATACATATTCTATAAGAAGGTTTACCACTATAAAGAGTTCCCAGGCTTTTCTATCAATCATTCCGACACTTTCAACGGAGACAAGACAAGACAATGCGGATGCGGCTACGAGCGCCGGACGAACCTGAGGCCGAGAACGGCTACGAATTCGGAGATGCCAACACCAGCGCACCTTCTACACCGGAGCACACTCACCTGCCACCGCTAGATGTGGGATCACCTGAGTACATCGAGGAGCGGCTGGAGAACCTCAAGCGCCGCCCCACCTGGGGAGTCTACCTGGACCAGTACGTGGAGGATCACCCAGACAGCGACAGTGAAGCTGGAGACTTTGGTGATATCTCTACACCTGACAATGCTGGATTCATTCGTTCGACACTTTGGTCGCTGCTGGTCGTGGCCTTCGCGCCGCTGCTGGTACTGTGCGCTCCATGCTTGAAGTACAAAAGCTACGGGTAAGTTATGCTATGCAATAGATTTCCATAATTATAAGGATGATTGCTGACTTTCTACTGCAATTCCATGGTGGTTTAATAGGTTCTGGCCGTTAGGATGCCGCTCCATGAAGGAACTCTTCAGCTGTGCACTAGTCAATGTGATCTTCATGGTGTTTGGGCTAGTGTTGCTGTACTGGGCGATATGCCGGGAGTTCCCGGACGTTTTCAATGTGAACAACACGCTGGTGAAGCTGAACGTGCAGGCTGATGAGATTCACAGCGCAGCGGATACCTGCCATGCGGCCCTACTGCAATGGGAAAGGATGGTTGCGCAAGAGTTGTGCATGCCGGTGGGCATTGATGTTGCCCTGCTGCTATTGAACACGTTGTTGCTGTTGCATTACCACCGTCAATGGGCGAGGTATCTCATGATATTAATGGCGGTAATGTTTGTGGTGGATGGACCAACCCAACTGTACGATGCCACATTCCCCGCTCCAGAAATTCACAAGGTAGACCCGACATTTGCGATGGTGGATGAAGAACTGTTGGTTGCGTTGGATGGAAAGAACCTGAAACCTGGAGGAAGTGTGGCATGGGTGGCATATTGGGGCTGTGCTACTACCTCGAACGTCGATGCTTGCGACAAACAATTTGCGTCTACTTTCGAAGCAGGGAACGTGGCCGTGACTTTTAAGTCGCTGGATCATTTCATCCCGTGCTACCGTGGCCCGCCAAACCCACTGAAGGCACAAGACTACCAGTGCTTCGAAAATATTCGCATTCGTGTGAAGGATATGCAAAGTATTCCCGGTTGGTCCCGAACTACACCGCATGCTGCAGCTGGATTTCAGGCCGTTAAAACCGAGTCTACGTTAAAAGAGGAATGGGACAATACGGAGGCCCCATCATTCAAGCATGACAACCAAGTGAGTCACGATGCCGTTAACCCAGAGCCCAGGGAAACGGAGACATCACTCAACACGGTTAAAATCGACATTGCCCCGGCTGTGGATTCATCCACAGAAATTCCTTCGACACCGAGTAACGGGGAATCTGAGCTAACGGAGAGTACAGTTAAGCTATCGGAAGAAAGAGGTACTCAAGAGAATGAGAGTGTCTCTGGAAGTTCGCACGGAGCTGAACTGGAATCTGATAACACTGAGGCAGTTGTCATAGATGAGGTGCTCACAGAGGCTGAGGTGATGCCTGATGCTGTCGTAAACATGCGTGCCATTGACGATGCGGTGCAAAATGCGTCACAAAGCGAAGGCACCTTGGCACCAGTGGAAGTAGTTTCGCAGGATCCTGCTACAAAAGTCGAAGAGTTGCGGGTCTCCAGTGATACTGAAGTAGAGGTCGGGGTGGACAAGCCGAAGAAGCACGAGGAAGACATTCCAAGTTACAATATTGAGGATCCAGATCTTTCACTGGGCGATCTCCGACTTGAAGACGCCGTTGTAAACGAAGAAATTCTGATCATCGACGATGAAGTGGAGCTAAGCACAATGGTCGTGGTCGTGAACGAAGAAAGTGTGCAGGTGGTTCTAAACGATAAAGATCTGGAGCTCGCGACTGATGTGGAGAAACACCCCGAACCAAGCACATACGAGGCTCAGTCGGACAAAGTGAGTGCATCTGTTGCAACTGCGCAGAAGGAAGAAGAACTGGAACTTGGGACTGAAGTGGAGAAACATACTGAATCAAGCGCATACGAGGCCCAGTCAGACGAAGAGAGTGCGTCTAGTGCTACTGCGGAGAAGGAAGAAGAACTGGAACTCGCAACTGAAGGGCTAAAACATTCCAAACCGGGAACGTATGAGGTTCAATCAGAAGAAGCAAATACGCCTGCTGCTACCGTACAGGAGGAAGATGAACTACATGCGGGACTTACAACTGAAGGGGAGGAACACCCTGAACCAGGAACATACGAGGATCAGTCAGGTGAAGAGAGCGCGTCTGCAGCTACTGAGCAGGAGGAAGAAGAATTGGAATTTGCAGCTGATGTGGAGAAAAGCGCTGATCCTAGTATATTTGAGAAGTCAGAAGAAGCGACTGCGTCTGGTGCTGCCGTACAGGAAGAAGAAGAACTGACGATCGTGGCTGAAGCGGAGAAAAATATGGAGCGAAGTACATTCGAGGCCCAGTCAGAAGAGGCGAGTACGTCGGCTGCTGCCGTACAGGAGGAAGAAACATTGGAGCACGCGACTGAAGTAGAGAAACACACGAAACAAAGCACATTCGAGGCTCAGTCAGAAGAGGTGACTATGCCTACTCCTTCGACACAAGCGGGGGATCTGAGAACTTCCGGCTCCAAGGAGAAGCTCACCACTGAGGAAGATTCTACAAGCCCAGCCAAAAAAGCGCTGTCAAAACTAAGTGAAGCGCTGTCCAAGATAAGTGATTCCAGTGGCTTTGCTTCGGCTTCCATTAGCAAGAAACAAAAACTCTCGAACCGGCAAGGCCCACGCAGCCGCCTCACCACGAAGGATTCAGAGCCAGATAACGTGAATGCTGCTGTCAACACTGCCGTGGTGGTGTAATAGTAGAAAAAGAGAGCTTTAATAGTTTCCGCAATAGTAATTTTCTATTCACCCTGAATTCTTGTAGCCCCGAAGCTTGTTGATTGCACGTCCGATAGAGTTGACACCGCCAAAGCTAAGCAATTATTCTACCCCTACACGTAGCAGCCATTCCACGGGCTGCAATGAAAGATCTCTAACACCATCGACTTCTGAACGCAATTACACAACGGAGGCTCCTTCCGATGGGTTCTGGGTTTCTGCGATCGTGTCGCGCAAAACTTCAGCTAAGCGGTAGAATTTGGCGCTCTCGATCTGTGCGTTTTCGCGGTTTGCCTCGCATAGTTTTTCTTGCAAGGTGATCTGCTGCTCCATGTGCTTTTCTCGAAGCGCCATCTCACGCTCCCGCAGTTCGACCTCCTTCTTAAAGCGCAACTTCTCAAACTCCAATCGCTCGCGATCCAATGCAATCTGCTCCGTCAAATGTTTTTCGTAGTCGAAATGCGTGCCTCGTGTGTTAGCTGCTCCTGAACCCGCTGTTGACGCTGCACCTGTAGCTGCATCATTCATCACGGGTATAAATTATCATTCTACCCTCCAAGCAGCAGTATCATTATCCGTACCGTTGTAAGTCTGCAGTTCAAATCAAGGCCCAGTTAGAAGAGTGAAATGGTATCTAGGCGAAAATTCTACAAACTCACCAAAGGCGCCGTCATCTGCGTTGTAGTACATGTAGTTTGGCTGCTTCCAGCTAGTCCAGCCGGCGTTTGTACCGCCGGTGCAGTTGCAGCTTGAGCCACCACTTGTGCCACATGATGTGCCTCACTAATTGCAGAAGCTTGAGCAAGTGCATGTGCCTGAGCGTAGGCTATATCAGACTCTGCACTGAGCGCCGAGCCTCCCAGCACCACGTCGTCCACCATCGGGAGGTGATCGTACGTCTGCAGTTCGTTGCCTTGCAGCTGCAGATACCGAGCCCTCACATTTTCCTGCTTAGGTAGCATTTCATACTCTGACCACCGCCGCGGGTGTGCGCCCTGAAGATGGCTACGGATGTTGTCAACGCGAAAGGCTCGGAAGAACTTGGTGGTGGTGAGCGAGCGTCTGCGCCGCTTCTTGGTGTCGTTGCCCGACTCCTGGTCCTGCTGTACCAGCTGCTCATATTTGCCCTCACGTCCAAAAGACTTGCAGAACCCACACATGGCCAGTAGCACGTCGTTCGAGACGGGGTCCCGTTCCACGACTAGCAGTCCGAACTCCATCTCGTACTTCGGCTGCCAGTGGTGGCGCCGCGTTTGCTTGCTCACAGTTCGCCGCTTGTGTGCCTCCTTGTCTTCATCTTCTCCCTCACAGTCTTCGCGTTTGCGCCGCGTGCCGGCGAGTTGCACGTTGTCCTCGAACTTGTCCAGCGGCGCGGCATCCACGAGTAGCTGGTCACTTGTGACTCGAGCCTCCATATTCAATATTTTTCGACAAATATTCAAAAATCAATTTTAAAATATTTATAAATTGTAGCGATCCTAAACTTAGGTGGTGCACACATTTTTGGGGCATGTTGAAGTGCACGTGCAGGTTGAAGCTATTTGTGCTGCTTGATCTGGTCTTGGAGCTGTACCGGACGGAATTGCAAGTGATGGCGGATGCTAGCTCCCCAGTGATGCCGCGTAGTAACAGCAAGAGCCAGCGTGGATCCACCGCCAGTGTGGCGAAGAGCAAGAGATCGGACGAGGCGAAAGAGCTGAGTAAGCAGAAGTATGCCTCTCCGTTCGACGCAAGTCTTGTTGCAGCTCGGAAACGCTCACAGCAGGAGCGGCTGTGGGATATTTTCACAGCCTACGCGTTGCAGATCTCGAGCGAGGACCCCACGCGCATCCGCATTGCAAACGTCGTGAAGCTCCTCCAGGATTGCGGCATCATCGAGGGGGACAATACCGAAGAGGCAAAGATGATTGAAAAAGAAGTAGCTATCGTGTGCGAAGCGTTTCTTCGAGCTCACCCCACCGACCGTGACAGCAGCAAAAAGCTCGACTTCGCTGCGTTCTTGGCGCTGCTCTTACACTTCGCGAAAATGGTGAGAGGCATTGATTAACTGTTAGTTAGCTGCTCTAACGTGTCTAACTATTGATGATGTCTGTAGTCGGGGGATAGGGACCCGGGTCGAGCATACGACTCTCTCGTACGCACATGCCTAGAAAAGCAACAGAAATCGAGGTAGATAATCGATGCAGCTCATGTATTGCAGGGATTAGCTGACATTTGTCTGGCATCTATAGAAATCGCGTGGTGGTAACAGAAGAGCTACAGGACTGCAAAAAGGTGCTTCTGACCTTTGAAGACCCGTTAACAAAGGTGTGTCTTAGTTCTTCGAGCCAAACCACAGCGCGATTGCAGATGCTAACTCAGGCTCCCCAGATCTTCATGTTTTATGCTGCCCAAAGCCATAGCAAACTCGAAAAGATCGATCCGAAAATGGCGCAATTTTGCCCACCCCACATGAGTTACGCCGAGGCTGTCGCTTTCGGCCGCAAGTATGGTATTATCGCGCACGGAGTTCTTACTACAACCGAGTTCGCCAGTATCTACATTGACAGTCTCCCCAAATCCCCGGCCACCGAGTATGATCGCGTTCTGACATACACAGCCTTCTGTGAGATGCTCGTACGGTTGTCGAAGAAGACCTGTCTCGACAAAAACCTCCCAGCAGATAGAAACCTGAAGTACGATTGCATACTGCTGACTTTTGTTTTCTTTTCTTCACAAACTCACTATCTACGTTGGTGCAGGGGCTTACTTCAGGTGATGTGGCTAGCGTTGTCATCCTCTTCACCTCGCGCTCTCAAAATCACTGATGTCCTCAAGTCGGATCGAATTGATGTGCGTACCAGGAAGGTCTTTGACGTCCTGCTTGTGACCAACACCTAACGTTGTCTCATGCACAGGTAACTAAGCATTTCCTCATCCACTTCGAGAAGTACTGGAAAAAAGAGCGATACGAGTGCGTTACTTCAGTTTTTTATGTCTAGCTGTACGCAGCCATTCACTTTTGTTCCTACATGTACATGGCAGGAATTATTTCGGAGATCGACCAACGCCAGTTCACGTAGAGTCGGTCATGGTAGACCCGCCGCTATCCCCACCACGGCCTCCGATGCCTCGCCGTCTGAGCCTGAATCCGCCACCATCGCCAAATACAAAAACACTGCAGCGCAGAGCGAGTGTTCAATCGACACCTACCCCAAAAACGACGTGAAGTCGCAATCGAAAAGAAACCACAATTCTTCTCTAGCTTTACGAACGTGTATATTGTAGGTTGCAGTCATGAAAATATGAACATGGCTCGTGTTGTACCTGCTGCACTTCTATTTGAGCTTGTGTTGTAGTGAGCGACTTGTGCTTATAATGCAATAGGCTGCAAAAGCGAGAAGCTGCCCGTACCCACACGCGGCGGCTGACCCAGTACAATACGGGCCGACGGACTCTCTAGCTTGTCCACCAGACCACCCAGAGCTGCCTGGGCCATGAACTTCATGGACGTCTCGAACGTAATCTGCTGAAGAGATGAGCCCTTGTTGTTCATGCCCATACGGTTGAGAGGCATGTATCCGCCCTGTGCGGTCATATAGTCGGCAAGCAAGCTCAAGTGACGCGGGTCGACACTGATACCATACACACCGAACACGTCCATGATCTGCTTGGAAATACTAGCACGCGCGGCCTCGACACCGTACGTCTGTAGCACCTGGTAGATATCGTTGGTAGCGAGGCTGTTGACATCCAGAATGTCATCGAAGCCCCAGATCTCCTGGAAGTTCAGACCCTCTGTCTGTACGCAAGGCTTCTCCTCCTGTGCCTCACCAATGCGCTGGTTGATCAGGTAGCATCGCGAAATACCCGGGCAGTACTGCACCAGCACCTGCTTGGCAACCTTCTCAACGAGTGGGACCATAAGCAGTGTCTTGGAGTGCGTCGGGAAGCGCAGGTGCAGCTCCACAAAGTTCTCCTTGTCGTTACGTCCGCAGAACACGAAGTAGGGGTTTTTGCGCACACTGTTCGGGACCTCAAGAGAGTCCATACCGTCGGAAGTAAAAGACTTCTTTTGCTGGTTTCCAGAGCCGTTCTCCATGGTCTCGTCGTCCGAAGCTTCCCGGGTGGTCCTCTTCTTGTTGCCTGAAGTTTCATCATCTGAATCGATGTCCGAGTCATCGACCATCTGCGACTTGCGGATCTTCTCGTCTTCTTCATCCATCTCGCCGTAGCCCTGAACCTCACGCTGGCTACCAAAGCGAAGCGTGCCCTGCTCGTCATCATCGTCGTCATCGTCACCGCTCTTCTTTTTCCTTTCAGAGCCTGAAGGAGCACTGAAGTTGTTCTTCTCCGCCGCCGCAGAAACGGCCACGCCACTCTTCTTCATCTCGCGAGAGATAAGTGTGAGCAGCTTGCCAACAAAGCCTCGGCCGACAGAGCTAAACACCTGGTCGGCCTTCAATCCGAATACGCGCTTGATCTCCTTTAGCTGGAAGAACGTCAGGCGGATCTGGTAGTCGCGCACCCACGTGATACCATTCTCGCTGCTGTGGAACTGGTCCTTCACACGAATACCGTTCGTGTTGCTGATTAGCTCCGAAAGAGCGACCTGGTTCAGGCGCTGCTCCACTTCTTGTGCTCGGGATGACTCAACATCATCGCGAAGCGGGATAGTCATCATAGGAGTGGACATCTTCTGACTAGCCGTCATGATAATCTCACGCAAACGCGGGATACCCAGCGTAACGTTAGCGGCACCGTGACCAGCAAGATGGAACGTGTTTAGCGTCATCTGCGTCGACGGTTCACCGATACCCTGAGCAGCAAGGATACCGACGTTCTCTCCAGGCGCAGCCATACTGCGCAAGTAGTTCACCCACACAAGCAGCTGGAAAGCATCAGGTCCCACCACGTGCTTCGACTGCATAACCTCACGGTCAACGTCATCCGCAGCATGCTTACTCTTCTTAGATTTCTTGCTCTTCTTTTTCTTCTTCAGTTCCAGGCAGCTAGACGGGTTACGCTTGTTGTAGCTGCGCAGCTTGTCTTGGATGCGCTCCGAAATCAATCCGACGTGCTCGTTCAGCGGCAGACTCTGCATCACCGGATCCTCAAATGTTACCTTAATGATATCAACCCGTCCGGACATGGCACGAGTAGCATTCGTCGGCTTGCTGGACTTGAACTTCGTAGTGCGAGGAACGGCAAATGACTTCAAACCAGTGTCCAGGTACTTAATGTCGTACTTGCACTCTTGTCCATCCTCGCTTTCCTCAGCCACTGCCACAATCTCAGCAGCATGGAAGCCCAACTCGATATTGCCACGCTTCCACTTCGTCTCACCCTGCTTCAGGCGGCGGGCCATGACCTTCACACCAACCTTCAGTGTTGACGACGGGATGACGTAGTCATTCTCCTTGGCCTCACGAACCTCCTGGTGCAGCTTCAACGGCTTCATAATGTCCAGCTTAGTCTTCTCAAAGAACTTCGCGTTGATGCCATACTTGTGCGAAATACTGCGGTGGTTCATCGCCTGGAAGTTAAACTGGTCATCCTTACCAGATAGCATGGCGCTTTGAACGGGGTCAATGCCATCCTCGCCATACAGGAATTGGACAACGTTACCATCACTGTTACGCACAGTGTGATCGTAGCCAACGTTCAAGTCTTCAAGGTGCTTGATCAGACAACGCTGGAGGTAACCACTACGACTGGTCTTCACAGCCGTATCGACAAGACCTTCACGGCCAGCCATACAATGGTGGTAGTATTCCTGAGGACGTAGACCAGTAAGGAAGCGATCCGTAACGTAACCACCGGCACGCGGAGCAGGGTCAAAAGGCTCGAAGGACGGCAGCGAACGACCACTGCAGAGAATAGGGACACGGCGGCCTTCTAGAGCCTGCTGGCCAAGACCACACGAAATCTGCGAATGGTTCACCATGGAGCCCTTGGCACCAGTCAACACCATAAGAGAGAAATTGTTTTTCGGGAACGCCTTCGACTGACCAGAGGGCAGACACGTCTTGATAATATCACTGTTGGATCCGTGCACGCAGCCCATCATGTGGGCATCAAGAGCCTTAGCGTTATAGTCAGCATCAGGTCCAGATAGCAGCGTACGCATACGATCGCGGATCTGAGCGCGCTCTTCTTCGTTCATACGACGCTTCTTGCCGTCCTTCTCAGACGAACGCTTCTTCTCCAGCAGTTCCGTAAGACCAGCGAACTCGGCGTAGGCCTCCTCACCCATGACCTCCGAGTCCTTGACAAGCTTGTGACGACGCTTCTCGGCAGCTGTGTTCAACGTCAGATCCTCCATAGCACATGTGTGGCCAGCAAACTGCAGGTAGCACGTAAACAAACGGCCAAGAGCAGAAAGGAAGTCGGCGGCAATACGAGCACCGTACACTTCATAGCATGCGTGGACCATTCCGTACATGCTCGCACCGAACTGACTCTTGTCAAGCACGCCCTGAAGTAGCTCACCATCGCGGAAAATCACCACGTGCTCGTTGTTAGCCGAGCCGTACAAGTCACCCTTAATCTTAGCCTTGCTATCCAAGTTGAGGGGCGGCAGACCTTTGGTCAGCAGCTTGAGCACCGAGGTAATCACCTGCTTACCTGTCCACAGCGGTTCTGGCTTGAGAATCGCAGGCGGCACCGTTTCGATGTGCGCCTTTTCCACACCAGCATCCTCCATACTAGCCCACGCATTGTACAGAAGCTGCATGTACATGTCCTTGTCAAGGAA
Organism: Phytophthora multivora; assembly: GCA_001314345.1. Taxonomy (NCBI): domain Eukaryota; phylum Oomycota; class Peronosporomycetes; order Peronosporales; family Peronosporaceae; genus Phytophthora; species Phytophthora multivora. The sequence continues at coordinate 33,024 of LGSM01000317.1, forward strand.
CGTGTCACGCTGAGTAAGCTTCACACCCGAGTCAACGTGATCCTGGATTAGACCACGCAGCGGCGAACCATCAGTCGGCACAATGTACTGGTTGTCGTTGCAGGCAATATTGTAAGCCTCCGAACGCGCCAGCTCGTTTTGCGGGAAATGCATATTCATCTCATCACCATCAAAATCAGCGTTGAACGTGTTACAGTTGGCGTAATGCATACGGATAGTTTGCATCTTCGGGTTCGTCAGAACACGCGTGGTATGAGCCATAATACTGGGCTTGTGCAGCGTCGGTTGACGGTTCATCAGCACCACATCACCAGTCTTTAAGTGACGCCAAACACGCTTCACACGGTTCTTGCTCGTACCTTGGGCACTGGCAGAGCGCGTGAGAAGGGTCTTACTGATAGCCTCACGTTGGTGAGGAGAGCGCTTGCTCAGATCAATTAGGCGTCCATTCTCACTCTCCACAAAGTTCGCACCGGGGTGCACATCCGGTCCGTTGATAACGAGCTGACGCATTTCCTCCACGTTCCACGGTGTCACAGGTTGAGGGTACGTAAGAGTCTTGGCGAAACGAAGCGGAACACCAATTTGACTGGTGCTGATGTACGGGTCCGGAGAGATAACCGAACGAGCGGCGTAGTTCACACGCTTGCCCATCATGTGCTTGCGGAAAAGACCCTCTTTCTTTTCAATAACCTGCTTGATGCCCTGTGCAACATCGGCACCCGGTTTGGCTTTGCTGCTGTCCACAAGAAGGTTCACAGCGTTCTGAAGTTCCGTCCACAACGCAAGCTTGCGCGAGAGGTTGACCTGTTCCTCCTTCTCAGCGTCATCCTCGTCCGAGGTAGTAGCGGCCTGGCGCTTGTAGTAGTCACTCTGAACAATACTCTCGCTGAGGGTCATAATCTTCGAAAGGTGCGAGTTCTGAGCGTGTTCGAACTGCTTGTCTCCCATGAACACAGGAGGACGGAAACGAGAAGGCGCTACAGGGATCACGTTGAGAAAGAACTTGCGCCAACCATTGGACTTACGGCCCGACACACGACCGCTGGCGATGTTGCGGTCACCGTAGAGAAGCTCCATGAGACCGTCCTCATTTTGCCACATCAGCTGCAGCTGAGACTGCACCTCGAGAGGGGGCAAGAACTTGCTACGTGATGATGAGTCCTCCGTGGTCGCGAACTTGTCCTCCTCATCCTCCATTTCCGACTCAGAGTCGTCCCCGTTCACTGACCCATCATCGTTGTCAGATACATTGCCTCGGATAGTGTCCAGAGCCGATGTCACGGTCAGGTTCTTGGATCGGTTCACCTTGCGCGAGCGCGCGCTCAGTCCCTTAAGGAAGATCTTGGCGCTGGCATCCTGTCGAACGGAAGGTGAGATGGCTCCACAGTTCTCACACTTGTTCTTCATGCCCTTAAGAAACTCGATCGCGAGCTTCTCACGGGTAACCTCTGAGGTACGCTGCAGCGGTTTCAGCAGCTGAGTCTTGCCGTTAGTGTTGCTAGAGCTTTTAGACAGCGCAAGTCGCTCATACTCGTCCAGAATGGCCTGCTGGCGCTGGAACGTGCGCTGCGGGGGCTCGTCCTCAACGCCGTTGCGCTGCTCGAGCAGCTCGCTGAGTTGAGCTGCCTCCTCATCGAAGTTGTTGTCTAGTAGGAGGATCTTGACGCGCAACACGCGCGAACGCGCGCTAGCCACGCGGAACTTGTGGCATGTGAAGCACTTGCGCTTGAGCAGATTGAGCATCTGGCCAAAGAGCACGGGGTTGTACACGGGCACAGGCAGCTCAATGTGGCCCAAATGGCCAGGACACTCCTTCTGCGTCTGATGGCACGTAGGACATATCATGTTGAAGTCCACGGGGCCGAGCGCTGGGTCGTACAGGCCGCCCACCACGGGATTGTTGAGCTGGTCGAAGCTCAAGCGGCTCGTGAGCTGCTTCACACTCAAGTCGCGGATCTCGGCATCGCTGTAGAAGCCGAAAGCCACCTCCGCCACCTCATGACGGAGAATGGTCTGGTCTGTGGCCGAGTCCATAGCGGCGGGTCTAGCTGCAGGAGAGAAAGGCTGTCTACCTGCGTCCGCTGCGCGTGATGCCTTGGAATGCGCACTGGGAAATCTACTGGTGGGCGATGCACCAAAGCGACGTCGCCTATAGGATTGTGGCCAGTCAAGTGAGCCTGATGGATTTTGACCAATGAGAAGCAAGTTACCGTTGATCGGAAATAATCGAGACTAAAACGGCTACATTCCTGTTATGAAGCGTTGCTACGGACACTGAGCATAATTATGCTTCCTCGAACATGCCACAGTCGGCAATGGTGACAGGCAGTGCAGGCTTGTCGCCCTTGTCCGTATCGAGGCCCTCGACGCGCTGGACAACCTCGAAACCTTCGACTACCTTGCCGAACACCACGTGCTTGCCGTCCAGGTGCGGTGTGGGCACAGTCGTGATGAAGAACTGCGACCCATTCGTGCCCGGACCAGCGTTCGCCATCGACAGCAGGCCACTCTCCGTATGCTTGAGCCGGAAGTTCTCGTCCGGGAACTTCTCGCCGTAGATGCTCTCACCGCCCGTGCCGTCACCACGAGTGAAGTCTCCGCCCTGGATCATGAAGCTCTTGATCACGCGGTGGAACGAGCTGCCCTTGTAGTGCAGCGGCTGACCAGTCGAGCAGTTGCCCTTCTCGCCTGTGCACAATGCGCGGAAGTTCTCCGCCGTCTTCGGGCACACGTCCTTGTACAGTTGCATCACGACCTTGCCGGCGTCTTCCTCGCCGATCTTGATGTCGAAGAACACCTTCGGGTTGTTGGGGTCCAGCACGGGTTCGGTCTCCACAGCCGACTTGTCGTCGTACATGGACACTTTGCCAAACAGACCGCCGAACACAGCCTTCTCCTTCTGGCGCGCATCCTTCATTTTCTTCTTGAGCACCTCAAACTCACGACGCACCTCGCGGTTGGCCGGGTCCAGCTTACCAGCAGCCAGCAGATCCTCTTTGGCACGCTCCAGATCGTTCATGTACATACGACCCACACCACGGCGGTACAGTGCCTTCACGTTAGAGGGGTCATTGTTTAGCGCCTTGGTGGCGACGGACACGGCCTCTGAGTAGTTCTCGACCTTGAGGTACGCCATGGCGGCGTTGAGGAAACACGTGGTTTGCAGCTGCTTCATCGTCTTCTTGTCCTCGTCGGCAACGTCGTACATGTCCTCCATGTACGAGGCGGCCTGGGCGTACGTGGATGCGGCAGTGTCAAACTGCTTTCCCTTAAATTGCTCCGTACCCTGAGCCTTGAGCTTTGTAGCCTCAGCAATCTTCTCCGAGGCGTCCATCTCCCACATTTCCTTAGCCTTGGGGCTGAACCCCAGCAGCTCCACATCGAATCTGAGGGTCGCGTTGGCCGGGATCTTAGGCGGGCTTCCGCTCGCGCCGTATGCGTACTCGGGCTTGCACGTCAGCACAGCTTTCTGCACTCAAAAAAGCGTTATTTCGTAACCTCCAGCAGCTCAATCAACCTGAAACTATGCGTCGTACCTCGCCGACTTTCATCGAGGCAAAGGCCAAGTCCCAAGCCTTGATCACGTTGCCCTTGCCCAGCACGAACTTGAACTCCGAGTTGCGGTCGCGCGAGCTGTCGAACTTCGTGCCGTCCAGCAAAGTACCCGTGTAGTGGGCTGGCGGGTAGCACCATACAAAAAACCAAGTCAGAAAATGTCATTTACCAGCGAAAAATGAGGCTACGCACCGCGAATCTCGTCACCAGCGGGCGGGACCTCGCCCGAGCCTTCGACATACGTCTCCTTGAGCACGCCGCCGTCTCCGGACAGGTCCACAGCTTCTTTCTTGGTAGCGTCGGCCATCTCGCGTTCTCTAATCTAACACACACAGGAAACAAGTGAGCAACGAACCTCTAGCAAAGTCTAGTGGCTTGTGCTCCGTTGCTCACCTTTTGTCAAGTTGCTGACTGGGGTGGATTTGAGAAGATCTTGTCGCCAAATCGATTTGAAGAGGGTATCACAGCTGATTGGTTCGAATGTTCTCGAAAGTCTGTTCCTTCAATCAATCAAAAACATACATGACCGCTGTACCGTACAGTGTACCTGTATACAGTACATGCACATTGCCTCCGTTTATCGCAGCAGGTTGTTCTTGGCTGCGGCCGCAGTGAGCGCCATCTCGCATTCCTCGCGGATGCGGGTAATCTGTGCTCGGTGGAAAGCGCGATCCTTGTCGTGTCGCCGCTGCATTCGCTCGCGACCAAGTGGGGTGACCTCCAACCTTATGGCCACCTCTCGGTCCATTTCGCGAGCCAATTCCTCCACTACCAGCGCCTGTATTTGCCGCGCGTAGCCCTGTTTGGTCTTCTCGAGTAACTCCGTCGTTAAGCTCAATCGTTCGGATTCCGAGAGTCCGTGATGCTGCAGCGCCTGTCGGATGCCAGCGAGCGACTCACGGAAAGAATTCTCGGCTTTCTATCACAATAAATCGTCAGGATGCGAAATGGTAANGGGGGGGGGTCAAGCTGCTATAGGACGTACCGCGACTCTGGAGACCTGCTGGCGTTCCCAAGCAACGGAGTCGCCAAGAACTCGTTGTGACTGCGTTTCAGGATGCACTGCTTGAGTTGGTAACGACGGTTGTGCGTCTGTGTGCTCAGCAGCTTTACAAGGTTTCGGCTCAACCCGTGCTGGTACAAACAACTCGAGCTTCTCACCCGTCTCGGCATCAAATACTTCGCTCATCTCTACTGAGTCGTCACGAAGGGAGAGTAGTTCGATTTGTATTTTTATCGCAGCGCGCAAGCTGCAACCGACATAACGAACGAACGTCACATGCCCAGTGTCTGGCTGTGTTCGTCTCTAGGCTCTACAGGTTGAGCACCATCGGTCGACGGAGAAGTGTGGAGGCAGAAGCGTTATGAAACCCGACGAGAAGGAGGCCGAGAACATTCGCGTCGCTGTGCGATGTCGCCCCATGAATGAACGTGAAAATCGCGAGCAGTCGGTCTCATGCTTTACGTGCGGCCCGAATGGCACAGCGGTGCTCACAAATATGGATAACCCCACCGAGAAGCACGAGTTTGGCTTTGACTTCGTGTACGGGTGCGACTCGAAGCAAGAGAGCGTGTTTAACGACATCGGTGTGCCTTTGCTGGATCGGGCCTTTGGAGGCTACAACGGCACGATCTTTGCCTATGGACAAACAGGAAGTGGCAAGTCTTTCAGCATGACAGGAGTTACAGGAGGACCGGAGGCTATGGAAGGGCTCATTCCTCGAGTTAACCGCGCAATCTTTGAGCGGGTCGCTAAAGAACGTGTCGACAGCCCCAATATGCGCTTTTTGGTCGAGTGTTCATTCTTTGAGATTTACAACGAAATCATCTACGACTTGCTCGATTCCAGCGGAAATGGCAAGAAAAACAAAGGAGGGTTGGAGATTAAGGAGCACTCGGTACTCGGAATCTACGTGAAAGATCTGCAGGAGCGGGTCGTCGAAACACGAGAAGAGATCGTCGAGCTCATGACCTTGGGGGCTCAATCTCGAACCGTCGGGTATACTCAAATGAACGCGGAAAGCTCTCGCTCGCACTCGATCTTCACGATCAAGATCCACCAGAAAGATGCCGAAGACGAGACAAAGAGCGTCTTTGCTAAGATCAATCTTGTCGATCTGGCCGGTTCCGAACGTGCGGCATCTACTGGAGCTCAAGGCGATCGTCTTCGAGAGGGAGCCAACATCAACAAGTCTCTTAGTGCTTTGGGCAACGTCATCAACGCTCTTGTCGAAGCCTCGCGTGCTGGCAAAAAGGTGTTCATTCCTTACCGCAACTCCAAGCTGACGCGTGTCCTGCAAGAGTCCCTGGGCGGCAACAGTCTCTGCTCGATGCTTGCAACGTTGTCACCGGCCAGCATTAATTTTGCGGAAACACTGAGCACTCTCAAGTACGCTAGTCGTGCGAAGAGCATCAAGGTTAACGCCAAGAAAAATGAGGCCTCGTCTCAAATTTCGCAGCTCAACGAGGAAATTGCAGCACTCAAGCTAAAGCTACAAGAGCAAACAGGAGCTGCGCTCGGTCTTGACCCCAAGGAGAAGGATGAGATTGTCAAAAGGTACGAGAAACAGATCCAAGAGATGGATCGAGTGAGGCTGCAGACGTGGGAGGACAAGGCGAAGCTCTCGAAACAGCATGAAATGGAACGCAAGAAGCTCGCAAGAGAACGCGCGCTGGCCGATCAGCGTATCCGAGAAGAACGTACCAAGAAGTGGCGGTTGCTAGAGGAGAAGGGCGATCTAGAGCTCATGCTGCGTGCCCTTCGTGATCTGGACGGTAATAATACAGCCTCAGCGGATGATGAAGCAGCTTCTGTTGCAGTGCAGTGGCTCGAGACTGCCCAGAAAGTGAAGACGATGGAAGGTGACGCAAAAGACTTACGCACACTCATCCAGGTGTTTCGAGATTCCCTTCAGAAGGACGTGGAGCTCTGGGCGCGACGTTGTGGCCTTAGTCACGACACCATCAATTCCTCCAAATCCACTAAGAGTCTATTGCCTCAGCGGCGTGAAGACTCGGCGGCTGCCTCAGCCGGTCACTTGACAGCGAGTCAAATGGGAAGCAAGTTGCAGAATATTGGTGATGAAAGTGAAAAACTGCTGGCTCTAGAGGGCCAACTCGTGAGTGATCGAAGCGCGTTAATTAACACAATGACCCGAGAGCTTTTGCGTTTAAAAACGCGTCACGCCGAGTTGAAAGCCGAGCAAGCTGCTGCTACGGCTGCCGCTGCGGAGAAGACGAATCCCAATGCCGCTCAGGCAGCAAAAGCTGCGAAAGAGCAAGAACAGCTTCTTGAGGAGCGTGAACGTGGTCTATCCATTACGTTGGCCTTGGTTCGCACTCAGCGCACGGCACTTGTCGAGTCTATCAAGAGCGACCGCCAGCGGATTTTTGATTTTGCCAAAGTTACCAAACACTTTGCGAGCTTCGCGGACCAACATATCGCGTTGTCACAGGGTGCAGCAGCTAAGGCCCCTGAGGTTGCCCAGCAACTTTCCCGGTGGGAAGAAGCCAAAACGAAGCTTCTTGCCGTGTCAAAGGCCTGGGAAGATACTTGGAAGACGAATGCAAAAGACTCGTGCTCTGCTGAATATGTGGGAGATGGCGAAGTAGCTGCGCTTGGACTAGAGTCTCGGTTGCTACCGGACGAATGCTTTTCTGCTTCCTCGAAAACAAAAGAGGCTAAATTTGCTCGACTGAATGGAGCGCAGTGCTGGGTCCCTGACGCACAGGATGCGGCGCCATCGCTGGTTATTGATTTCGAGCTACCTCGCATTTTCGATTCTTTAACGGTACGTGGCGGGAAAGCTCAACCAGGTGGAAGTGAATTGTCAGAGGCTCGGGCAGCAGCTTCAGCTAGTGCACCAGCCTCACCTCCTGCTTCAACTTTTGTCCTAGCAAACACTACTGATCTTCAGGCAGCTAGAGGTCGATACAACCTGGATGAGGTGACTGGGAGCAACGAATTAACGTACGAATTGCTGGCTCACGTCATGTCCTGGCAAGATCTACTGAAGACCGATGTCGTTCCAGTAAAACTGTTTGCACGCCCTCCAGTGCGGTTCCTTCACGATGTGATCTCGGCTGTCATGAGAAGTACGGGCTTCGCTACTGACGCTGTTTCGGTATCACAGCGTGACTACGCTCAGCTCCCCACCAAGACAGAGCGGTCGGAGTATTTGTCGGCTGTACTTGACTATGTGCAGGCCTGGTATCAGCGCCAACAGCAGAATATTGAGAACGCTCCGAGTGTTATCATCGCTGCAACCACCTCCAACATCCTCGCAGGGAAGGAACCCACAGACACTGTCCAGTTCCTCGGTTATTTCGCATTGGCAGCAATGGATCATGCTATACAGTATCCACCGAAGCAACTTGAATCGACAATACAAGATCAATCTCAGGCTAATGCAACCCCTACAGCTGAAACTGAAGCAGGGTCGGAATCAAATGCGGATACCCCTCAAGAGGGCTGGGTTACACGCCTTCGTATCGCTACGAGTTTTACGGGAATTAAGGGAGACTGGCGAATTCTTGGCGAGTTTGAGGCTAACACCGACGGCTCAGGTACCGTTTCCATCGCTCTAGCAGCAGGTGAGGCGAAAGCAGACGAAAGCAGAGCAGGCCGCTTCCTTCAGCTTACGTGTGTCAAGTGGCATCACCGCGCAGTGTTTCAATGCGAAGCCTTCGGCCGGGAGGCTCACGAAAGTAGTTCGTTGGCTCGGAATATTCAGGCGATGGCCTTGAAAGCTAAGGAACTACTCGAACAGCTCCGACACACCGCTGTTTTGGTGCTGGAGGAAGCTCGTGCCGTGTATGATCGAGCCAAGGCTGCGGAGAGTGAGAAGCACGCCCAGCTTGCAAGCTATGGAGAGGAACTAGCCAAGTTGAGAGCTGCAAGTGCCGCCTGGGAGAAGAAAGAGCGGGAGATGCAGGAGCAGCAGGCACACCTCACCGCTCAGGTAGAGACTGCAAACCAGCGTGCAGACCGGGAGAAATCTCGAGGAGATTCACTTCAAGGCGAGCTGACGCAGGCTGCTACCCAGGGAGAAGAGCTTAAGCGACGTGGAGATACTTTACAAACGCAGCTAAGTGAAAAGGAGCATCAGATACAGACGCTATCTATGCAAGCCGGGGAGCAAAAGCGTTCTCATGAGGCGCTACAGCAGACTAAACAGCAGCTTGAGGAGCTGGCGAGCAGTTTGCGCGCTCAGCTAACGAACAACAAGCAAGAGCAAGACGCCAGTCAGCAGGAAGGACAGTCACGAATTGCAGACATCAATGGAGAGCTCATGTCTGTGCGTGTGCAGCTGGATGAGCAACGTCGCGCTCTAGAGGCCGCTGAGCTGCAATCCAAGGAGCAGGAAGCGTTTGGACAGCAACAGTATTCCCTTTTGCAGCAGACGCGTGCTGCGCTAATGGAAAAAGAAGCCGAAGCTGATGCAAAGCTGAAAGCCCGAGCAGCGGAGAGTGAGGCTGCAATCAGGACTCTCCATGAAGAAAGTGATCGTGTGAAGCAGGAGCTAGAACGCGCTCTAGCAGCAGAAAGTCTGCTCAAAGTGGCTGCTGATAGGTTGGAGACTCAGTGTGCTGCTGCTGGAGCTGAACTGGACAGTTGGAGACGAAGAGCTGAAGCAGCGGAGGCTGAAGTTCAGGCCCAGACTCAGACAGTTAGTGCTGCCGGTGCAGATATAAATGCTAGCACCGACAACACCGAGTCAGACGTACCAGCACGAGACAATGAGAGGCTTCTACTAGAGGCACAGACAAACGAGCTTCGTCGGCTGGCAGAACTTGAGAAGATGGAGGCAAAGGTGCAGAATTTAGAACAAGAACTAGCTGGGAGTGAGGAGAAGGTTCGCCAAGCAGAACAAGCGCTGCTCGAGTCCGCAAAGCGTGTGAAGGAGCTGGAAGAAACAGAAGAGGAACTGCAGCTACAGCTTCAGGTAGTCACAGATGAACGCGACTCGGCTCGACAGAAAGAAGAGCAGCTTTTCACTGAGACGAACGAGAAGGACCAGGAAATCGAGCGCATTCGTGACGGATACGGTACGGTTACATGTAGTCGCGCTGTTGAGTCTTGTGCCGCTACTGATTCTATTCTTTGTGTTGCTGTTGCTAGTGTGGGTGACTGACCGCATGAATTCCAAGGAAGACGAGCTTAGCGAGCTGCAGGAGCAGTTGGAGCGATACCAATCCTTACTAGAAATGACTGGCACTAAGGGAGGAAGTGGCGAAAACCCATCAGTTCCAGCAAAGCCGAAAGATGACAAGCTCAGGTCGGAGCTTGCCAAGCTCTATACGCTAGCAACCGGTGAGATCAAGAAGTGGCGTTGCGTTCTATCTAGTATACATGTATTCACTAACGCGCAACATGTTCGCTGTTATAGGCACAGCGGATGTCACTGGAGGACTTGACACAATGTTCACGAAACTAACTGAATGGATTGAAGCGATGAAAAATTCCGCAACAACGCCACCCTTGAAAGCGCAATCGAAAGACCAGGAGCCACAGCAACAATCGGCAAAAAGTATCAATGAGTCTGATGCCAAGTCAGTCAAAGCTGCTACTCCCGTTGAAGACGCTAAGTCGGAAGCTAAAGCTGAAGCCAAAGCAGAAACGAAGGAAGCCAACGGTGAAGAGGAAACAGATTATGACGATGATTTCGATGATGAAACGGATGAAGCGCGCAAGGCTCGGAGAAAAACCTCCAGCTAATCAGTGCATAAATGCACCTGCCACAACACTTTCCTCTAGCTCTTATGATTCAGCGTTCTTGGAGATGACAACGATGCCCAAAGACATTTTTATCAAAGCTAAATAAATCGTCACACTGCGTTCTTACCCAACGTTCACCACAGGCGTTCGCCAAGCCCACCATTCAGTAAGCAGCAAGGAGGAGGAGGGCTTATCTGTAAAACACAGCGTCACAAACGCTAGGAGCAGCCTTGACGATGCTACCGCTGGAACTAGTACTGCGTTCAGAGCGAGCGGAGAGCGCGTGGCCCAGTCCTCCACGACCCCAAGTGAGAAAACGCCGTTCGTCTTCGTCCCTCGTTCGACGTGGTTCGAACCCTCATTTGCTGTTGTGTTCAGCCCAACAGATCAGATCCCCACCAACGCCCAAGACTTCTCCTCGCCGTCGATCTCGACACTTCGCAGCTCAGCAAAACGTGTGGATAACGAGGGAGGGCATACGTCTTGTGGACCTGCCTCATATCTTCGTTCACTACTGCTCGACAGTCGTTGAGGCAATAGTGTCGACCACGACGACCATCGTTCACAATGTGTACGAAACTGCGTCGACGATGCTGCAGAACTGGTGGAGTGGCTGCCATCAAGAGATCGATACGACTTCACTGGAGGTGGTGGCGTGTCAATCCAACGAGGCACAGGACATCGATGACATCCTGGAGGAGAACAACCGCCTCAAGCGTATGCTCCAGTTCGCGATGACCTCGCATGTTCTCATGAACGAGGCCACCAATATGTTAGAAAATGGAGTCGATATTTGGATGAAGCGAGCTGAGGAGGTCGTCGATGCGAAAGTTCATGAGGCGGAGCAGGAGCGTGACGCTCTCACACTTCAATTTCAAGAACTGCAAGAGCAGCTCGACGATAAGGATCAAGAGATTGAGAGACTACGCGACGACTTCGGTACGGCCCCCCTACTGATTTTCGGCTAGCACACTACTCGATGCTGAAAATGTCACTCGTCCTTTGCTGTAGTGTGGGCGACAGAAAATCTGAACTCCAAGGAAGACGAGATTTGTGAGCTACACGAACGACTGGAACAATGCGAAGCGTTGCTAAACGCAGCGAAACTTGTGTAAATCATGCATCGTATATCCAAAAACAAATACTTGGCTGCTCAACTACATGTACGAATTGGATCCACTCATTCCTCCCACCCGAGCTGATTAGCGGCGACGCTATCGCCATCACCATCGATTTCTTGGCAGTTGTAGATTGCATACAACAGTTTCTCACGCAGAACAGCCTCGCTTGAGTAGGCCGGTATCTCAATCGAGAAGAAGCAGGTGTGAGCCACTGGCATATAGGCGTCAACACTGCGACCTGCACGCTGCTGGTTAAATGACTGCAGCTTAAAACGTTGAGGGAATTCGTCGGCACTAGCTGGTAGGCGCGAGCGACCCCAAACGAAGCGTAAGAAGGCACTTCGTTCCTCATGCGAGAAGTCTCGCAGTGCCCGCCAGAACCAAACGATGTGGTCATCTGTAGGCGAGCAGCTCGAGTATTCTGTGCATTTCTCGAGTAAATCCACGTTCACCTCTGGGGATCCACACACCATAAGTTCCAGCTCGGAGCCTGAGAAGCACGCTAGTAGTTTCGCTGGGACAACCTTGGCGAGGCCTCGGAATATCGCCTGGGCTTGCTCGTCACTTTCGTGCAGTCGGGCCTGTTCAACTAGATCAGCGTATTCACATCGCGTGCTGAACGTTACAGACAGCTGAGCACCTCCAGGCTTGAGCTCAAGTACACGATTGTCCGCCCCTAGTGTTGTGAAAGTTTCCATGACGATATCCTCGAACATCTCCTCGGTTACACCATAGCGATCAATGGTTCGCATTTTCGACATGGAGTTCACAAGCATCGAGTCTACAGCTGCCAGGTCGTCCAACGTTAGACGTTCACCAGCAAGTTTCTTCCAAACCAAAGGCGCAAGATTGAGAGCAAGATACTGCTTACTACGAATAGAAGCGCCCATGAGTTTGCCGAGGAACTCAAGCATTTGAAGCGGCGTGGAAGATTGAGCACCGGGATTCAACAACCACTTTTCACGCCCAACACCAACGTTATGTTGCGAGTTGGGAGTCGGTAGCATTAGCGGCAGTTGAGTACTCTGCAGCTCTTCACAGTATTGAGCAAAGGTCTCGCGGTACGGACCGCCAGCGTCCTGCGCGTTTTCACCGAGAAAAGTGACATGATACAAAGAATCTTCACGACGAAAGTGTGTGCCGTCCAAAGATTGCAATTGCCGAAAGGCTTGGGAAAACAGCGTGTGACGTCCTTCCACATCTGTCCTTGCAGTCGCGCGGAATCGCATCGCTTTTGGACGGTTCAGGGTCAGCTCAAATGAGACTCCACTTTCGTTTGTACGTCCTAGGGCGCTTTCCCAGACTGTACGCTTCACCACGCTTAAGATTCGGTGCCGGTGTTCCATCACGAGATCGCTCAGCATTAACTTCTTCTCAAACGTTCTGGCGTCGAGTGTATCCACCCCTGGGGCATGAAATGCGATGAATGGCAAAATGCGATAAATCGCGGCGTTGAACTCTTGTAGCACTTTAAATCGCTTCGAAAGTCGACCGTGGGTATCTGCGGTAGTAGGCTTCGGCTCCATCTTCTCTGCTTTTTGTTCATCACTTGCCGAAGTTACGATCTCCATCAACGCAGGCCAACGGACCAACTCGTTTTCTTGCGGCGCAATGTCACTCCAAGGGCCATGCAACAGCTGCGTCGCGTTAAGATTTTTGCTTTGGCCTTTTTTGTTGATAAACTTGATAAGCTGGTGGTCATGCCGCGGCAACAAGTTACGAGGACTCTCACCAAACCGCACTGAGGGTGCCTGGAAATGCCGACGGCCAACAGTCTCCATTGAAAAATGCGGGATTACATAAAACTTGTAACCCCATGACGCTTCGGATTTGCCCCCTGCTTCGCTATTAGAATTAAACGGGAAAAAGGGCGATGCTCCATCCCCTGCGCGCCTACGTGCTGGTGGCGGTGGAGAAGAACTCTCATTCCACCATGTACTTTCCGCATCTTTTTCTAAGATGCGAGAAAAAGTAGATCCTTTGCTTTCAGCAATGGTACCGTAGCTTGGTGCGATAATTCCTTGTTGACAATTTCCGCTAGCGTCATCGATAGTATTCCCCGCGCCTTCATTTAACTTCCACCAACCGATTTGGCGTGGTGTGATCTCCTGAACTTTGTGCCGGTAGACAATTTGATCCCATTGATGTTCGTCGTAGTCAAATATCTCGAAATGGGCATCTTCTTCAGTACAACCCACTGCCTGAATGAATGACAAAATGACTTCACCATCAGGAGTCGGCTCGTATTTGAATGGTCGCTGACCAAAATTCCAGGCCAACCCTTGTGCACCTTGAGGGCCAAGACTAGCAGAAGGATAAAATATCCTTTCCATAACCGTCGAGTCTGGAACCTCGTCCGCGTTGGTTGTCATTGCCGGTTGTTCGACGGTGATAATTTCACTAACCAAAGCGTCAAATTCTTTATCCTTGTTGTTGCCGCTTGCCTCGGTGCTCACGTGCTCGAAGGAAATACATTCTGCAACCATCGTGCCATTCACGTAGAACATTAGCTTCCCAGTATTTAGGTTAGCAGCACAACCGATGATGTCTCCATTACGGCAAAAAATGTCATTTCCAAAAGAGTTGCCCCCTGAAGACCTTCGAGGACTGCCGCATGCGTTGATATCAACCCTAGTAAATGGAGCTAGGTCCTTTGCAGAGGCTGACAAATGCACCACCTTCCTTCCTAGGTCAATACCAAAGGAGTTGGGCTCTTCTCCGATGTAAAGAGGCCTACTGAGCATCTTCGCGCCATCTAAAACCCACCCAACCGTTAATTTGCCACTTGATAACGCGAGTGCCTCGTAATATACCGTGTCAGACGGAGTTCCACTAGCACTTGACGCATTTGACACTTTTACACCTAAATTCAGGCGAACGGTCACAGCATCCTTGCTCGTTCGATTAGTTGTGACCCATTTGCGCATGTGATGAGGGATCGAAACGGATCGCAAAGATGATCGCGGTGACCGCGGCGATGATATATAGGTCATTGACGGAGACATAACCTTTCCACTCGAAGAAGTAGGCGTCCCCGGACGACTACTGCTCTTGGGTATCAATTCGACACTATCGAGCCCTCGAAAGTGGCTGCGCAGTTGCTCAACCCGTAGAGCGACATCCCACAATCGTATATCGTACAGGTAGCCACAGAGCGCAGAGCACGTCAACGACGTGCTTGTATCGTCATTTGGCAAAGTAGCCTGAGTGGACGAATTTCCAAAGACGAGCGCCGCATTTGAGCCCAGAACCATCCTGTCATGTTCCGAGCATCGAATCGAGTAAACCACGTCGCCATTCTGCACCACAAACACTCTTGATCCTGAAAATACCAGTGCTAAATGAACCCACTGACCAAACAAAAGATTCCCAGAGCTGCTGCTATCGCCCACCGTTTCACGACACTGATGATGCTCTATCACCTTGCCGCTAGTATCGACTGCCTGATGCGCCAAAATACATTTACCCAGTAGATCACTCAGCAAAATAATCCGGCCATGGGCACCCTCAATACGAAGAATCTCCATACATCCTTTGTCTCCCACCTTATTCTTCGATATAAACCCCCACAATTCAACAGAGCAATCACTTTTTGACAACGTGGACTCACTCTCACTCGTGAGCTTCATTTCCAACTTGGTAGACCCGTCCAGCTCAAGACTTCCCGCAAATTCCGAGGTAATACTCAGGTCAAGCTTCGTGGCAGGCGTATTCCGAACCAGCTCAAATGACAAGTTGCTCCCTCGAATGATCAATGGTAAGCCACGATACTTCGTGTGCTCGAGACTCTGAACATCGTAACGATTATTGAGTCCGTAACGATATACACTTTCAAAGCCATTTTCTCGCCATTGCACTCGTACTCCCTTTCCAGCATGGGTCCCCCAAGGAGCAATCTCCTGCACAATGCCGACATTTCCAGCCCCTCCATCTTCGTCGCTGTATTCCCAATCTGGCGACCTCACCACCAAGTCTCCAGGCGACAATGAATAGTTCGGCAGCTTTGTGTTCTCGCTCACAAAAAGATGTGGAGCTTCCGTATCATCTTCATCACCATTGATTCCAGAGAGAACGACGTCTGGACCATCAGAGTCACCGGATTCACTTCTACTAAAGAAACGAAGCTCTTCAGTTTTCTGCAGCTTGGTTCTCTTGTCAAATCGAATCTCCAACGCCACTGCGCCATCAATAGTGACCTGGTCACGCACGGGCTTGACTGGCACTAACGATGACAACGGGTGGCGGCTCTCACGTAAAATGACAGTTGACGACAGGTTTCTACGAAAATCGAGCATCATGCTTACTGCATCGACAACTTTGTTGTACCAATTTGGAACTATGGCTTGAGGGATGAGTGCGAGAGGTGAACAGCATAATGAACCGAACTCAATCTGATTCTCGGAGCTTGAGTGAGAAACAAATAGTCGAATGCCGTTTTCTGGATTCAGGGGTAATGCAAGTGAGTCCCACAGAATCCAAGCACCCGAGCCTGAAGGCCCTGCTACAAGTGCCGCATCAACACTATTCTTCCGTATAGTAAGTGTTTGGCGATGGAAATCAAGGAGGATTACTACCGAGTCCCCCTCGCGAATTCGATTCTTGTATCCATCCATCTCAAGTAAACTGTTGCCACCACTTGAATTGGAACAAGTGGCAAATAAAATCTTCCCGTTGCTTTCCCACTGTATAAAGCCCCCTGACGATACAGTCGACCCGTCCATAATTCCAATAGTCACAGCTGATACAAGTTTCCTGAAATTGAGTTGGAACTGGTAACATCCTGACGTTGATGTGCTTGGACTGCTTACAAAAGTAGTAACGCCATTTGATCCAGGTCGATAAGGCAAGAGTGAGGTGGATCTCATACCAAAACTCGACACATCGTAGCAGTGGCTATCTATTGATAGATCAACAGCAACAGCACACTGTACTAGCGACTGGAGATACAGAGATTTCAATTCCATGCGATCTTCGGCTTGATGCTTTGCACGCATCTTCACGTTCATCAAGTCGCGCACTTGCTCGATAAGGATCGCCGGGATTGTATGAAATGCGGCACTTTGAGCCATGTTACTGATGATTTGAAGAACACACGTCTTAATGCATTGGGGTGACTCATTCAGGCTGAAGATCAGCGTTTGCAACGCTTCAGCCGAGTACAATCTCTTGAATACTGTAGGGCTCGCTTGAACTTTTTCGTCAGAAATTGAGCTCAGAGCCTCTAATACCCAACCAGCCATAGCGAGCATCTTGACGACCATTTCAGGACTGCTAGAGCCCTTGCCATTGGCATGTGGTAGCGTATCTTCATCTTTAAAAATCCCGATAGCATACAACTTGAAACCCCAGTCGTTGTTGCTAGAATCAGAGTGGAAATACACCTCAAATGAGTCATCTTCAATACACAGGGCAGGACGATCGCCAGTCCCTGGCCAATTTTCGCTATCTCCTCGTCCTCCAATTTGATCCGGGCCAATTGTATCGGTTCGATTTGAACCAGATTTGTAAAGTCGCACCCAGTCACATCCAGCCTCGGTTTTGCATCTGCGATCAAAAATCACCTTGATTTTAGTGGCTCCAGGAATCGATACATCCCAGTATTGGTCCGCATTATCTTGGTATGGATGCGTGCTTTCCAATATCCTCACAGCCCCACGGCCCTTCGGAAGTAACTCAGCTCCACTTTTGAGAATTTCCAGACATCGACCGAGGATCGCAGAAAGCGTCGAGTCATCAGTTCCACTTAGTACCGTGTGCGTCAATCGCTTCCGTAGTGCAGCTAGCATACCAGACGACTTGTCACAAGCTGCATCTGACCCTATGAAATAATTCGACAAAAGCAAGAGAATGTCCTCGGTGCTGCCTAAAGCGCTTAGCGGAATGGGAACTGTTATCGGATCACACGAAAGGAACGTGAGGATCGCTTGGCGCGCAGCTTTTGTGGCCATCGCTCGATGGGAATCATAAGCCAAACTCTGAATTCGGTCGGTTTGGCCTTTAAATTCATCAAACGCAAACGGAGAACACAAACTGGCGAGGGACTTCTCCTCCTCATTATTCTCATCCATTTCCAGCACTGAATGTCGGCTTTCAAAGTTGAGGTCATCCACCCCCAGCGTTAGCAAATCCTCTCCATTAGCGCATGCTGCTGAACGACTGGCATGTAACACCTCCCCTGTACGCTGCCAGACCCATCCGAAGCTCGCTTGATCAAGCAGGTCAACACTCTCAGAGGCAACTTTTAGCCAACCATCCAGACTAACTTCAGCGGCAAATTCAGTCCCAACTTTAAGTTCGACCAAGACCTTTGAATCGTGACTTTTTTCCTGGTAGATCTTAATACCATTTTCATCAGTCACACGAAAGAGCTGTATTTTTCTGGACGCTGCGCTTCCCCATTCGCCACTGTTCATTGTCCTCTTTGTCTTGCACTTGGACAGCAGGTGGCGAATTGGATCAACATTTTTCTTCTCCTTGCTTACTTCGTCATTCTCAGTAAACTCTTCAAATTCGCTCTTCAGGGGAATTCGTTGATGGTTCATCTTCTCGTACAGTGTCTCAAACAGTCTGTAGGATCGAGCATCAAGCTGCTTTAGCGTTTTATCACTGGGAAACTCTGGTAGAAACTCCGCTGTGACATTAAACTTCCATCCCCAATCGACATTGGAACCATCTGTGGTCCACAGTAGCGTGAATGAGTCTGCAGGGATAACAAGTGGTGGTCGGTCCTCGACGCCAGGCCAATTAGCATCACTTCCAACACCACAGTACTGGTAGGCACCCCATCTGTCCGTCAATGACTTGTCTTTAAAAAAGCAAAGGTAGTCGCATCCTTGCTCAGTTCGGGATTGGGAGTCGAAAGTTATTGTCAAAGTTGATGCGCCACTGAAAGTCACTTTCATGTATTCCATCACGGAGTTTGCGTATGGGTGCTTCGACTCGAATATTTGCGATTTTGGAGATGATTGGATCGGGCGGCCTTCACTGGGGGAGTTGGCGATCTTTGTCAATGCAGGCAACAATTTTGTGAACGTTGGGATTACATCCGCACGCCTCTGTGATTGAAGAATTTTCCCGATTGACTTTATGCATCTCGCACGAATATCGCTTAAAATGCTTGTCTGGATCGGAGGTGGAATTTCAGGCGGGTAAATCAGGGCCTCTTCGAACGCATGAGCCGTGAGTTTAAAGCCCCACTCGGAAATACCACTGGACGATCCGTCAGTGAAAAAGTGTACATCGACACTCCCGGCTGGAATACGAAGAGGTGGTGTTGTTCCCACACCCGGGAAGTACTCTCCATAATACTTCTCTTCACCCCAAAACAAATCGACTCCTTCACTTTCGTTCAGATCTCCTTCCAGCTTTTTGAACTGGACGTAATCATTCGGGCCAGCAGTACACGACATCTTATCGAACCGGACCACTATTTCGCTCGCTCCGCGGAATTTGAGCGAGTACGTCACATCTTCACCTGCGGCATAGGGATGCTCGCTTTCGAGTACCTCAACATTTTCTTTTTTGGTGAGTTTCGGTTGGTAAACTTCGTCAAATGAGGGTGCACCAGCACTTAGATCCAGTACGCTTTGGTATAGATCTTTCAATTGAGGAGCGAAGGAAGCCATTTGCTTGAGGAAGGAAGCAAACTCAGCTTTCTCAATATCATCCAAATGGGCGACGTCGGTTAAGGGGACATCAACAGTGCTCGATTGATCGCAGTCAAAGATGACACGCGCGATCTGGGCCCCACCTTTCATACGGAACTGCACGAGATACCCCGTCTCAACCATCTCTTTTCCATCAACATTTACACAACAACTCACCCTGCCTCCAATGTAAGCACCATCGAAATTTCCACCAAGCAATGCCAGTGATGCCAGCACTTGATCCACTTCTAGCTCCGATAATGTGCTCTCAGACAGTTTCAGCCCTGATAGGAACAATCCAAAGAGCTGATCACACCAAGAAGAACATCCCGCCACACCGCGAAGTAGTGATATATATGCGGCCACCAAACTTGCTTCCCCTAGTGCCGAGGTTTGCAGCTCTAGAATTTCGCCATCTGTATTATCTTCTTCGTTTCCAAGATCCACAATACGACTGTCGTCGTCGTAAGCGCGCCAAACATTCAAAGCACGGCCTAGGCGCTTGAACACAAATGATAAAAAACCTCCTTCATCTCTTGCAAGCGTTTTTGACACCAATGCGTCCATAATTTCAGGGCTCAGGATTTCCGCAAGATCTTTTAGCACTCTGATGGCCCCCACTCGGATTTCTACTGGAACACGGCCATCAAACGAGAGAAACAAAATATTTTGAAGATTTTCCGGGGTGCCAATGAGGCTCCGCCCAAATGACGTCTCAGCACACGTGCGAATCAACCCGAGAATGTGCAAAGTACGTTCAGCAGGAACACAATTCGAAACGGTCTCTGTTGACGGATAGCTGCTCTGTATCTCGGATGTTAGATCACTCTCCGAAATAGGATAATTCACGATCTTTGGCTGGTAGATCCAGCATTTCGCAGCAGGTTCATCTAGGACGCGCCCCGGTGCTTCACCGAAGTAAAACGGGTACGGGTTTAAGTGTGCCACTGGACTCACAAATTCCTCATCGGACGTTGCGAATTCTGGCGACGCCAAGATTCGAAAGCCCCAGCTATTGGAGCTGCCTTCGTTGTGAAAGTATACCAAGAACCGATCCGAAGGAATTTCAAGTATGTTCAAATCCACACTAGATTCTTCGGCCTGCTGCATACTGCGAGCACGGTTACTTTGAGCGCCAGGGAAGTTTCTCTCTGGGTCACTGTACTTGCCGGTGTATTTGTCTTCACCCCAGTACTCCACACACTTCGCATCCTTGTAAAATCGCACAAACCCCGTAGATCCATCAATATCACACAGGGGATCGAACGTTAAACGAATCTTGACGGCGCCTGGAATATGAACGGGGCAGTATTCGTCGATTGAATCTTCGAGGGGATGAGATGACTCAATGATGGCAGACTCAGCTGGGTTCACGTTTGCATTCATTACTAAAAACGACTCCAGGAGATGCTGCGATACCATTGAGCCGTTGACATATACTCGCAGTATATCTTCGTCCTGAACGATAGCGACATGAGACCATTGATCAGCATCCAATTCATAGTCAGTCTCAAATACGCTTTCTTTGTCGGATCCACACGAAATCTTGTAGACAAGCATCCGCTTATCAGTCAAGAACAATCCGAAGTGACTCCACGGCTTGGCTGCTGCTGTATCTTTGATCATGTTCTTGTTCCCTTTGAAGAAAATAGTACCACCCACACCCTCATCGACCAAAACCACGTCGAAAACCCCTTGCTTTGGGTCAAAATCACATGGAGAAGTCAGTCCCGTCGAGTTCCAACGAACATGAACTTTGGTGGGGCTGGGAATGCTAACGACAATTCCAACTTCCATATCATTTTCTGAATCATCAGCACTGCTCCAGTTTGGCCCCCGACGAACTTCATCGCCTAGCTTAAGAGCATACAATGGTCCCTTGCTTGAGCTGTACACCCATAGCATAATAGAATGATTCCAACTGACAGCATTTCGTTGTAGGCAATGTGCAATATATCCAGGTGAGTTTTCGGGAAGGTATTGGGGCGACGACTTGCCCAAACCATCGTCAGAATTTGAGTTTAGAGAAGATTTAACAGCAGACACAATATCCGCAATTTGGTGCCCAACCGCCGCAAAAAGCTGTCGTTGAAAGGTCGACACGTCCTGCTCATCACCAGTAGCCAACCCATTGTCATCACCTTCTTCTTCTACCGAGCTCGACCCAACTCGACCAGCAATGAATCGAGATAAGAGCACACCTAAAAGCGATTGCGCTGCATTGCGAGTTGAAATTGAACCTGAAGAGAGCAGGTGCACAATATGAGGTAAAACTTGACTTTCCTGTAACAGGTATGAGTCTTCCAAGTCGTAGTCCATTGCACAGCAGCGTAAAACACCAGTAACAAATCCAGAACTTGTTCCATCACCTGTATCCCCCTCGAGTTGCTTAGCAAAGACTACCAGACAATGGCCAAAAGCTTCAGCGATTCGTTGGCGTAGTGATTCGTCGCACCCGGAAAGTAAAGTGTCCAAGTGCAACCGCGGAAAGGAATCCAGGGCTGATGTTGAGCCAACAGAGCTCAAGCCCGGCACACTTGTAGGAGAGTTAGCAATCGTGAAACCCCTCAAAGAAGACGAGAAAGACTCCAGCAAAACTCCTCGCAAGCGCAAACTTGGGCAATCCTTCAAAGACTGAACGAAGATCTCAATACCAAGTGCCCGACTGGCCGCTCTCTGATTCCTGATGTCGATCACCTTTCGAACTTCTGCTATATCCACATCACTCTGGATAAATTCGAGAACTTGTTCAGTAACTGATTTCGCTTGTCCATGCTTCAGCCGTTCGCTCGATAATCTCCGATATTGAAACAGGCTCCGTAGCTCTGTTGCAGCTTGTAACTCATCCAAAAGGTTGTACCACTTGTCCATTTGGGTATCAGAAGAGCCTTGCTTTCCTATCGCATGGCCGTATTTTGCTAATAGCCCCCACCTGCGCTTTGCACCTGTCACGTACGCGAATGATACAGGTGTAATCTCCAGCAGAAATTTCGCTCGTTCAATAACGTTGTCGCACAAAATGGCAAGGGATTCCTCAGAAAGACCCTTGTAAGCTGATGGCTGACGGCGTAGTCGACCCGAACGCCGTCGATTTGGTACCATTTGAATACCAGCATCTGCAGCATCTCCCAGGTGAAACCAGTCGCGCATCTTCTGTGCATTTTTCCATCCACGAAGAAGTTGTTCAGATATATCGCTGCGCAAATTCTGTGTGAACGCGTACGCATCCATTCCCCACATATTGTGATGCAAAATAGCAGCTGCCACTGCTCGAACAGCACTGTTCACGGACATATTTGGGGCAGAGCTTGTGATTTGATCAAATGATGTGGAACGGGCAAGAGTTACGGTAGGTCGAGACAGACCTGACTGCTCCTGAAGGGCTTGGACGATCTTTTCAGCACCCGAAAATTCGGGTGGATCCACAAAGTCCTGCAGCAACCGAAGCACCTCAGCATTCTTGTTGTCTTCAGAGCACACACCGCTTTTCAACAAGTCACTCTGTAAATATCGCTCGTTCTGCATCTCCATATCCTCGATTGGTGCGAAAGCACTTCCATCGACTAGAAGCTTGATACTTTCATCTAATAGCTGAACCACACTCTCCAACAAAAATACAAGCCAGTGCTGCTGCAAACTTTTCTTCCGCTCGAGAATCTCTGCTGTTGCCGTGAATTTATAACCCCAGTCGGTATTTGACCCATCGGTGTGAAAGTAGACAAAGCAGTGATCACTGTCGATAGTCAACGGAGGGTTATCACCGACACCAGGCCAATTTTGCTCCGCGTCACGCCCGGAGTAAAACTGGCTTCCATAAAACTCTCCTTGGCTTTTATCCTTGTAGAAAGTTAAGTAGTCGTAATTGACTTCTGTTCGGCATCTTGGATCGAATGTGATCACCATTCGAGTAGCCCCTGGGAGCTGAAGCTCTGTTAGCGCATCCATATTGTTTTCATAATCATGAGATGATTCCATAGTTTCTGATTTGAGCACCATGAAGTTGTTTTCCACGGTAGTCTCCCTTTTAGCCGGATCAATCATTGATACCAGCGTATCCAGGTTAACCATAAGTTTTAGGAACTTGGACGAATTTTCCTTGAGAAAACCAAATAGGCGTGATGAATCACGGTTACCAAAACCCGAATCAGACTCGCTGTTCGGGGAATTACCCCCCTCATTTATCTCCAGCATAGCTTCGACACTTTTTCGATTTCGCAAAAATAGTATCCCACAAGAAAGCACAACAGGTGCTAAGATGCCGACAAACCCATCCTTGAGAGTACTTTCAATATTCGACCACTGGGTTTGACAGTCTTGCGCTTGGGCATGGTCTGCTAAATCACCGCAGATACTCGAACAAGAGTCGCGAATGGTTTCAAATACGACAACGGCGACATCAAGTTCTCTACGGGTACCACCTGCACCCACGAAAGACACTTGGGTAACCGCATTCACAAGCGAAATTAACTCGAATGAATCCTCGCTATTGTCAAGAAAGGCGACACCCTTGGTAGACGCATCATTCGAGCTGGCAAGCGCACGTCGAAGCTGTCTTTGTTGTATTCCCACCGCGTAGTCCACCAGTTTCAAAAACTGTTTAAGTGAATCTTCAGATGATAACATCGACAGGTAAATAGCATCCACTCGAGTGCACAGGTGTGCAAGTAGACGTGCAAGAATCTTCAACTCCATGTGCGTTGCCTTCGACTGGTGCCACAATTGCAAATACTTCAGGGCATGCGTAAATTGCTCACTGGCGTCAGAATGGGAAATACGAATGGATGTCGTATATAGATCCAGCGCTACCGATGTCACTTGAACACGAGCTTTTTCTTCAATCTGCACTGAAGAAGATCCGGATGACATTCGGTCTTCTTTTCCCTGGGTTTTGTAGTCTTGTTCACTTAAAACTCCCAGTAGTTTTTCGAGAGGAGCTATTAAACCTGACTTCACAAGTGACATTGAATCATTCTTGCGGCATCCTTCACCAAGCAGTAGCAGACTTTCCAGGTTCTTGTTAAGAATTCCGAGGCATGCTCGGAGGATATGCACCTGAACAATCACGGCTTTGCTTGTTGTGAAAATATCGACATACCTCGATGTGAAGTTCAGTAGCAATTTGAATGTCTCCACTTTGACATCAATAGCGAATGGCGCGCTTGTCGCAGCTCTGCCATCCCCATCTTCAACATTGCCAGCATTGCTTGCAATTGAATTTGTGTAGAGGAAACTAAGCAGCGAAAGCGCGGTTGTTTCCATGAAGCTCGATCCATTCGTGTCCAACGAACTTGAAAGGTTGGTTTCCAAATTCTCCGCTCCATTCTC
The DNA here is from genome assembly GCA_001314345.1 of Phytophthora multivora. Taxonomy (NCBI): domain Eukaryota; phylum Oomycota; class Peronosporomycetes; order Peronosporales; family Peronosporaceae; genus Phytophthora; species Phytophthora multivora. The sequence goes on from LGSM01000317.1 coordinate 57,392, forward strand.
AGCATCCTCGTTTTTAGCCTCACCCATATTTTCTGCGAACTTCTTCTCAATGGTGTTGCCCTCGAAGGTTTCTTCCAACGCATAATCAACTCGGTAGGACTGCATGCGCTGCACCAATACTTTCACCCATTCTGCAAACGGATATCCTTGCACAAGAGATCCATCCGTCGTTTCACACGACAACGTAAGTAGCTCTTCGACAAATTCAAGCAGCAAACTGACACGCCCGCTGCTTACTCCAATCGCAAGCAGTAGTAAATGAGTGACCTGACGCTGCACATCCGACGTTATGCCTCCTTCCTGACTTGGGTGCAGAATATCCCTGCAAAACCTGTGTACATCACTCAAGAGGGCATCTTCAGGGGTCCCTCCAACAACGTCTTTTAACGCGAACGGTGGGCTATCCAGCAACGTTTGTACAAGTGCCATCGTCCCATTTTCGAAAAGTCTTGGACTAAGTACACGGAACTCGCGTAACATTTCCAGTTGTATGCGCAACGAAGCGACAGAAAACACGCTAGCTGGCACCACCTCCTGCGAGATCTTCCTTCCCTCAAGAATCAAAGACAGCCCAACCGGAAGTGAACTTTCCGCGCTGTTGTTCACCTCCACTGAAACCGGATTTGTCTTAACATCCTTCGATTGTTCTCCATTTGGCGTCTCCTTCACTGCATCGTCCCGGGCCTGCATAGTCCTTGCTGCAATCTGCCCAAAGTACACCAGCAGCAGCTCGTCTCGCTGAGCCCGCAGCTTCTCACTTTCGACACTCTCCAATGATTCTCTGGACAGTATATTACCCACCATTCCAGCAAAGGCACTAGGTGGATTCTCTTTGCTCGTAGGGGAAACAGGTGCGATAGCCGCAGCAGACCCTACACTGGATGGAGAGGTCGGCCGTGAGCCTCCGTGTTCCCCAATGCCGCCCTCCTCCCGCTTGATGCGGGCGAACAGCTTGATGCGCGCCATGTCTGTCGCGTGTTGCATCTCATCCATCGGCGCTTCGTCCAACCCTGATACCGTAGTCTGTGCCTCCTTCAACGCCTTGCTGTCGCTTTGGGCAGTCGTCGTCTCAGAGTTTGACGCCGCCAAGAGCTCCTGGTATTTCTCCACTACGAAGCCTTCGTTATGCAGCAGCGTGAATGGCACGCCTGTGCGCCATGCGCGCGCCGCCAGCCGCTCGTCCTTCAGAGAAGCGGGGGGCTCTGCGCTGGCATCGCGTGACGCCTGGGCCCCCATCCTGACTGCTCGATAGATCCAAATTGAACCTCGACCTTCTGATTCCGGTAGGTTTGCATACTTCTATTGTCATTACACACAATAATTTACAATAGAATTTGGGCGATATTCATGCAATAATCATTTTAAATGACAGATATTCATTTTTAATATTTATTTCGAGGGCTGGCGTACATAATTTCGCTAAAAGGCTTTTGTTAGAATCCCAAACTTGCCTGCGGGCAAGTTGCCGCACGCAGGTACATGTACTCGAATATTTCTGTGCAGCTTGTTCAGATGATATTTCCGCATTTTTAAAAATGACCTGATTGCTTTGAATTCACAAAATCCAGATGCAGATGCTGCTCGATATGTGCCAAATTCGTTTTCACATTGCAATCATTTCGTTCCGTTCATTCGTATTGTGGCAGATTTGTTTTCATATCCTTTGTCAGCACTAGCACCTTCATATTTGCACAGTGCCATCCATTTCTTCATTTCTTCATGTCGTCCTTGTCGGTCTCCTGTCAAGTCCAGTGACTGATTAATAAGCAACGGAAAATATACAATACTTCGAAGTACAACGTAGTATTTTTGTTGGTGCTGCGTTACGATCCATAACTTACCGACATTGACAACTGATAATTTATCAGTGATAAACATTCAGCACAAATAGCCCCCCCCCCCCCCATACGGTACTTTTTTGTTTCCCAGTCTAGTTTTCGGCGCATTGTACAGTCAGCTAGCTGTAGCTCGCCAACATTTCGGTGGAGATCAAGATGTAGAGCGTTTTCACGGGTTGCTACCAAATGCAATCTTAGCAACCCTCCTCAAGGCACCGAAGTCGGTAATAGAAAAAATGCTAATATTTCAAACAAAAAATCTTAGAAGTGCGTATTTACGGTGAAGAGGCACTTGAAAATAATGAGCAGCAACAAGTTCACGAACGCGTTCGTATCTGTCGAAACAGCATGGATCTGTGCAGCTCAAGTGGATGTGCAGCGCGAGGAGGAGGAGCGCGAACTGATGTCGGCAAGACTACGCAAACAGAGCATGAAAGCAAAGTACGAGCTGCCCAACGCTGCCACTCGTCTGGATCAGGAGCTACAGGAGCAACAACTGCAATGGAAGAAGAGAACGGAGATGCGACAATTACGCCAGCTACCCACAGATGAGCGAGAACTGACGGCTAAGTCAGCCGAGGCAAAAAGCAACAACAACAACAGGAGAAAGGGGGGCATCTACGCAATGGAGAACATGCGCTTGGCCATGTTGATGAAAGATACGAAGCTGCGGCAACGAGTAAAGAAGTACGAACCCTTTTCAATTTTAAAATAATGATACTTCTCTTGACTACCTCTTCTGCAGGAAAAAGGCTCGGCCTCGAATTGTTCAAGATATGCTGGCGTTGGAGCATCGCTACGCTGAGGTCGGATCATCATTAATTGCGCTGTGGTTGACGGAAAACTAAATGTTGATGGTACTACTTTTGAGCAGGCAGCGCGGAAAGTACAAAAGTGGTGGCGAGGGCACTTGCATCGACAATTTTGGCGAATTTACTTTAAGAAGGTTAAAGCGGCAGTATCCATTCAGAAGTTTGCACGGGGATACTTGACAAGACGGTGGATTTGCATTTGGCACGCGAACCGCAGCATTCGCGTGAAGAGATTACAAGCATTGTTTCGAGGGTATTACATTCGCTACAAGGTCCTACCGACGTGGAAACGCTGGCAATACCTGAACGCTGCCAAGATCCAATCCATCATCCGAATGTATTTTTCAAAGAAATCTTGTCGACGATACAAGAGAGAGGCCGCAGCGATGCATATTCAGTCTCTCTGGAGAGGCTACTCCTCACGAAAACGATCCGACATGCGCTGGCTAGATTCAAAAGCCACTAACCTGCAACGATTGGTTCGAGGAACTCTTGCCCGAAAGCAAACGCACAAGACGGCTGCACGTTTAGTAAAAGCAGCGATACAGATTCAACGTATGTTTCGTGGAGTGAAAGCTAGAATGGAGATCAACATGCTTCTCCGAGATAGAGAAAGCAACAATCGCCAGGAGTCTATGGCGATGCTGGAGGCCGAAGAAGAATGGCACCGTGTACAACGTGATAAACTCCAAGCAAGACTAAATCGTAAGCAGCTGCAACACCGGTAAGTTATCGTCAATTTCCACTGCATCTGATCACTTCACATACGAATTCTGAACTACTTTGTAGCGTTGCTCAACTCGAATACGACTACTACGCCAAGCACGAAAAAATACATGATGTACGTTTGCTTTTGTTTTCTCATTTTAAACGAGCACTCTGCTCAATTCAGCTGCGTATTCGCTTCCCAGATGGAAAGCATTTATCTTGACATGCAGACGCAACGAATGCGCGTATCTCCCCGTGCCATTGAGCACGGGTGGGTAGAAGAAATGGAGGCAACAATGAAGCTACAGCGTGCGCTTATTACCAAGCTGAAGCTTGAGACCGTTTTTGGACTTGGACTGGAATTCAAACAACAAGAAAAAGAACTTATTGAGTTCCAACAGCGCATCGATGCAATGGAAGAAAAGCGTCAACGGGTAAAGCAGCAGACTTTGTTCTTTTCGCAAATACTGTTTTTACAGTTGTCACTATTATTTTTTACAATTGTAGTTCGAAATCTGGCGAAACGAAGAATTTTTGGATTACTGGGAGGTAAGTACAACGGTCCATCATACCCTGCGCAGTATTGTAACGATTCTTTCTCGGTGACTGCAGCGCGAATGTCGATTTCGCTACCAAGCCAAACTTAAACAGAACCGTCAGCAAGTTGCTGAAACCCGCCGGCGGTGGAAGATTCAAATCTACCGAACTAACGGCAAACGTGATAATCGTTGGCGAGGGATCTACTGGTCTCGAGATGTGCTGGAAGCTGCTAAGGAAAAGGAGATTTTCTGCGTCGGGTCAACCGACATTCTCGCTTTGGTACACGACAAATGGTCAAGGTTACAGAAATGCGAGTCAAGCGGACAACTTCTTGATGATGAAGAAAAGGACTGTGCTACAAGAGAGCACATTAGCGACCTAACTGATCAGGTGGCTCTCACAGCAGCCACAACGCAAATTGAACAGACAAAGGCGCTGTTTGACCCTGTGTTTCGGGATGTCGAGCGCTTGTTCGATCAAATTCAACGCCAACAACGAAGACACGACGTGCGTCTCGCAGCAAAATGTCAGGAAAATAAGGTCTTTGAAGTTACTCGTAAGTTTACTGCTGACGATGAAGATGAAGTAACGGAGCATCATCGCCAACGTGCTGAAAACCCAACGAGCGAATGGGACCGACAACAACGGAAACGACAGCTCACCTTAGCAGCAAAAGTTCCTTGGCATCTGCTTGATCAGTTAGAGGCAGAGCGGCGAGATTTAGCAAACGAGAAAGCCATGTTCAAATTATGGGGCAAAGCCTACTCTGGAGACTAAAAAGGTTTTTTTTTATCATTACAGCATGAGGAAACGCGGTAGGTTGGTGGGCAAGCAACGTGTTTCTAGTGCCTTGATCCTCTGCGTCCCTTTACTTTTTCCTCTAAAGCAGCAATGCGCTTTTCAAGATCCTGAATCAATCGAGCTTCGCGATACTTCAATGTGAGTGCAACATTTAGAGCATTGGCAGTCCCTTGGGGCAGTTGCCATGTCAATATGCGCTGGGTATTGTCGGAAAAGAAGTTTGTGGTAATCGGAGGTTCCTGTACAAGAGACTGGCCCGACCAGCGCATGAACATTGCCTCCCAGAGTCCTACTCGCTTGAGCAAGCCGGTCAGCGGTGGATTTAAGACTTGCTTCGGAACATACGTCTGTTCTGTCAGCTGAGGGCGGAAACCATTCACCCAAGTCCACACAGACACAGTCCGGTTTTCCAAATTGGCCTCCTGACGATGCTTTTTGCAATCGAACAAAAATGTTCCAAAACGGCACGAATGCAACGCGTCAGCAAGCATAAGCAGCAGTCCTTCATTGAATCTACAGCGGGCAGTAGAGTTAGCATAGTTATTAGTATCACACTGCACGATGATTTTCACGTACTCAAAGTAGCTTGGGTAAATCCGAACGAGCTGCGATATGCAGTCGAGAAACTGAATAAAGATCGGTGACTCCTGCGTATCCGCCTTCTCGCCATGAGAATGGCGAAGATGAAAAGGGTGCCCAAACGATAGCCATTCTTTTTCGATGAGTACTTGGAATCCTTTCCAGGTTCGAAAGTATGGATCGATGAAAATTTGAGCAAGAGATGCAATCTGGCTCGTGCGGTCCCAGCCATGGCTGCAGTGCAATAACACTGACTCTCCAGACCGGAGTAACTGTGCCACATGAAGACCGGATTTCAGGAGCTGGCGAATGTAGACTAGCCACTTAGTGTCTTCGATACTACCCAGCCACCGCAAGTTGTCAGCTGATGGTGACGCACACAGATTGCGCAGCTTTTTCATGCTAGCGAAAGGAATGATTAGAAGTCTCCGAGTCACGATTAAAACGCCAAGCAGTACCGCACCTTTCCCTCATAGAGTGGATATTAGGGATTTCCATGAAGGAAATCGAGCAATTCTTGTAGTTTACCGAGCTCTCTACACCGTATCCTTTCGCGCGGTTCGCCTAAGTGGGTCAAATAAATTGTTAGTACTTAAGTACATTTCAAACATCCGGTGACAACACCTCGAAAACGCACCAAAGCGCTAGACATCGGTCTGCAATCGATAATCTGCAGTTGATCTTGTAGCAAACTTGACGATGCAATCGCAGCAACCAAACTTTCATCAGCCGGTGATGTAGCCTTGGACATTCCAACCTTAGGTTGGCTGGATCGACACAGGGTAGCTCCATTTGCACCATTGAGCCATGTAAGGCATGGAATACGGCCAAGCGAACGGAAGTTCATCGCATCCAGGAGCACCTGCCAAGTCATACATACCATAGGTCAGGTTACAACCTAATTATGAAAACTACAGTGATGGAATCATACTTCATCCACCATCCCAACGGGCACCACAAGCCGTTCCGGGTACGTCTCGATCGCACGAAAGTTCTCGTTGCACATAGAGACCCGCCATTTGCCATTTTCGAACACACCTTGCCTTTCCCATTCAGTTTGGTCATCGTAGACGTCCCAATCCAGCACACACGGCAGCAGTGGCTCTTCCTCCAACATGTTCTCCGACAGTCGATGGTAAAACGCAAACAAAAACTCGATTTTGTCCGGGAACACGTATGCCGTCAGTACAGAGAAGATCTGTGTCGAAGACAAAAGAATAGCCATAAGCATCTCACTTTTTCCGTATAAAATATCCAATTAAGACCCACCTTGGTGATTTCCACGACGTCGAACCGGAAGGACAATTGACGCAGGTCCTTTGTGAAGATCTCCACAATGGAATTTTTCTTCTTAATGGATGCGATACAACCCAGAGGTATCAGAAAGTAGCTCTCAATCTCCTCTTCACTTCGGTCGAGCAGATGACGTCGAACGCGGTCGTACTCTTCCTCCTCCGGCACGAACTGGAAGCGGAATGTCGTCATGAACACACGCCCCAGACAGACCGTAGCTGCTGCCGTGTCCTTCTTGCTGGCATTCTCGTCCAGGAACTCGCTCGTAATAGCCGCCAGCACGTCCGACTCGCCGATGAGAAGACTACGCGGAGGTTCTTCCTCCTCCCCTGCGATCATCGTCGTCTCTTGCGAATTGCTGGGAAACGTAACTTGGAGTTAGTATTGGAATAATGGTCCAACTATTTATATGAAATAGTACCGGTATGATACCAATTTTGTATCATGGGCTGAAGGACAAGCTGTCAATAACTTGCCTATGTAGCACTTGAAACCAACGAGTTGCGTCATTTTTTTTTGTTTCA
>LGSM01000318.1:0-37529 GCA_001314345.1 Phytophthora multivora
TGCTCAACCGCATCCTGCGAGCCCCCACGTCGTTTTTCGACACGACTCCGCTCGGTCGCGTCGTGAACCGCATGTCGAAGGACGTCTACACGCTGGACGAAACCATTTCAAGCACTCTTGTCGACCTTATTGACACTGTCGCGATCGTGACGATCACCTTGGCCACGGCATCGTTCATCACGCCAGTGTTTATCCTTATCCTGCTTCCAGTTCTCTTCGGATACTACCGCTCGCAGCGGTATTTCGTCAAAACGTCCCGAGAGCTGCAGCGCCTGGACTCTATTAGCCGCTCCCCGATCTTCGCACTGCTATCGGAGACGCTGGATGGACTATCGACGATCCGCGCGTTTGGCGTGGAGAAAAGCGTAGTCCATCAAAACCACGAGCTGCTAGACACGAACCAGCGCGCGTACTTCCTGAACTTCACCATCAACTGCTGGCTGGGTTTGCGTCTCGAGTTTGTTGGCAATTGCATCGCTACTGCTGCAGCTTTAGCCGCTGTTCTAGCGCGCAGCACTGATTCTACTGGAGGCAGTGCATTTGCAGGACTGGCTGGAGTTTCGTTGACTTACGCGTTCGACGTGACCCAGCCACTGAATTGGACGGTGCGCATGTTCAGTCAATTGCAGACGCAAATGGTATCGGTCGAGCGTATCCAGACATACACGGAGATGCCGGTGGAAGCTGCGCTTGAGAGCACGGCTGCCCAGAAGCCGGCTTTAGAGTGGCCTAAGGCTGGCGCTATCAGCTTCAACCGCGTCGACCTGCGCTACCGTCCCGGTCTTCCACGCGTGCTTCGTGGCTTGACCTTCAGCGTGAACGCGAAGGAGAAGATCGGCATTGTCGGTCGCACTGGAGCCGGCAAGAGCAGTCTTATCGTGGGTCTGATGCGCCTTGTGGAGCTGGACGCGGGCTCTATTACTATTGACGGCGTGGACATTAGCAAGATCGGACTGCACGACTTGCGCTCTAACATCGCGATCATCCCGCAGGACCCCGTGCTGTTCTCCGGCACTGTGCGGTCGAACCTGGACCCGTTCGACCAGTTCTTGGACGACCAGATCTGGACGTCCGTCAAGCGCGCATCGCTGACCAAGGCTGTCACCTCGCTGGACGACGTCGTGGACGAGAAGGGCTCGAACTTCAGCGTGGGCGAGCGCCAGCTGCTGTCCATTGCTCGTGCGCTGTTGAAGCGGTCGCGCGTGATTCTGATGGACGAAGCCACTGCGTCGATCGACCCTGAGACGGACCGCCAGATCCAGCAAAGTATCCGCGAGGAGTTCCGCGACTGCACTACGCTGACAATCGCGCACCGCATCAACACGATCCTGGACTCGGACCGTATCCTGGTGATGGAGAAGGGCTCGGTGGCAGAGTTCGGGTCGCCCGCTGAGCTGCAGCGCAAGCCTGACGGTATCTTCAAGTCGCTCGTGGACGCCTGGCGCCAGAACGGCACCAACAGCGAATAGAACAGTAAATATCAAGCATTGTGTACCAACCTTGAGCTTGCATGACCACCTTCCTATCTCGTAAGCGAACCTTGTGGCTCTGGAGTAGCAAGACTGAAGCAGCTTTCGAACGTATGAGTGTCCACAGCTGGGGGCACTGCAACATGCGACGTTGAACGACACGCAACCTCTGGCTGGCGAGCGTGGCATGAAGTCAGAAAGTGTCCAAATGGGGACATCGTGTGCCAGATGCCCACGCCAGAGGATGGCGAGCTCTCTGAACCACGAGGATAATGAGCACGGGCTCCGGACTCTTCTACTGACCTTGTGCTTGAAAGACCCCGTACGTCTGCCACACGTACAGCGTCACTTTGTCACCACCCCAGGTCGAGTGCAATGCTGTCCGTTTCGGCTCTAAAGCTAGAGCAGCCTTTGCATCAAGCTCTGGCCGTCACGAGTCTGCTGCTTCTCCCGGTCGCGCTTCAATTGACAAAACGTTTTGGCGTTTCCTCGACGGAGTCGGACGTGGCAGAAGCGCGAACGGATTCCGAGCCGGATCGGCAGGATGCCGCTCGACCTCCTTGGACGTTGCCGCTCCTCCACAATACGCTTCAATTGCTGTTTGCAGGTGGCGACATTCACGAATGGATCACGAAGAACTGCGGTCACTTTGAAGGCAGGCCGTTCCGTGTGAAGGTCCTGGGTCTCCCTGAAATGCTCGTGGTCTCCACTCCACAGGCGTTCGAGGACGTACTGAAGCACCAGTTCATGAACTTCCCAAAGGGCCCGCACTTGAAGGAGAACATGCAGGATCTGCTAGGAGACGGCATCTTCGCGGTCGACGGCGTCAAATGGGCGCATCAACGCGACGTCACCCGCGGGTTGTTCCGGATGCAGGAGCTTCGAGAGTGTATGACCGAAGCCGTCACCAGACACACAACGGCCCTGCATGACGTGTTGAAGCAGGTGTGCGCTAGGAATCGGTCGGTGGATCTCTACAAGCTGCTGAGCTGCTTCTCGACCGAAGTGTTCACGGACATCAGCTTCGGCGTGAGTATGAATTGCCTACGGGCGAACCAGGAGCTCCCGTTCCAGGCAGCTTTCGACCGTGCTCAGCGGTTAACAGCGCTGCGGTTTGTCCGGCCGCGGTGGTTCTGGAAGACGCAGAAGCGAATGGGCTTGGGGGCGGAAGACCAGCTCCAGCTCGACATGAAAGAGATCGACGCCACCGTGCTGAGTATCGTCCAGCAAGTCCTCGTTAATCGCGCATTAACCCCTGAAGACGGCAGAGCGAAGAGCTTGAGCATGTTGTCGCTCTTCCTCGAGACCATCGACAAGTCTCCCAACACAGAGGAGCAGCTCTACGACTCCGTGTACTTGCGTGATGTAGTCGTGAACTTCCTCGTGGCCGGACGTGACACCACCGCTCAAGCCCTCAGTTGGTTCTTCTTCAACGTGAGTCAAAACCCACAGGTAGAGGCGAAACTCCGACGAGAAATCTACAAGAAGCTACCGGAGCTCATGACGTCCGAGTGCTGCGTGCCCACGCTGCAACAAGTCAACAGACTCGTGTACCTCGAGGCTGTGATCAAGGAAACGCTGCGGTTGTATCCGTCCATGCCGATCTCTCCAAAGTACGCAGTACGAGACACGGTACTATCGGACGGAACGTTCGTCCGTGCTGGGACGATGGTGTGTCTCCCTCTGTACGCTATGGGCCGAATGCCGCATGTCTGGGGTCCGGATGCAGCTGAGTTCAAGCCTGAGCGCTGGATTGACCCCACTACCAAGAAAATCACCAGCGTATCGGCATTCAAGTTCGTTGCCTTCAATGCAGGACCTCGTATGTGTCTTGGAACTTCATTAGCAGGTCTCGAGCTGAAACTGGTAGCTGCGGCGCTGCTTAGTCGATTCCACATCCACGTGGAGAACCCGCAAGCTGTGGGCTACGATTTCTCGCTAACTCTACCGGTTAAAGGCCCCATGAACGTGAGACTGGCACGAGTATCGGCTGGATTCGCATAACTATTTTTTTTTCTTCTTCATTTCTTTTTTCCTATTAAAAAAAAGATGAATAGTGACCAACACTCTTCTCTTCAACGCGTAGTGTTCATGCACTCCCCGCAGTACTTAAAGGCCTTGGGTCGTCTCCCTGTACATCAACAGCGTGAACGGATGACGCTGGCTCTACTAGAGGCTTGTTACCCGGGTGGAGGACTCTCTCGACACCTTCAATTCATTGCTCCTACCATCGCAAGTCGTGCACAACTCGAGATGTTCCATTCACGTGATTACCTCGACACTGTTTACGATTTAGGAGCGGCACAAGACCAGCAAGATCAAGAACGAGCAGAGGAATTTGGGCTAGTGGATGATGCCTACGTTTTTCCCGGCTTGGTGGAGTATTGCTGTTACGTAGCTGGAGCCACGCTGACTGCTGTGGACGCGCTGCTACATCTTCTCAAGTCTCGACCAGTTGCTATTAACCTTGGAGGAGGGAGACACCACGCCATGCGGTCGCAAGCCAGTGGCTTCTGCTACGTCAATGACGTCGTACTGGGCGTCCAACGACTAATATCCAAAGGGGTTAAGCGCGTGCTGGTAGTGGACATCGACGTGCACCATGGAGACGGCACGCAGGAAGCCTTTTACTACAGCGAGAAGGTCACAACCGTCTCGTTTCACCTGCGAGAACCGGGTTTCTTCCCTGGGACTGGTGCTGACACGGAAATTGGCGGTGGTCGAGGCAAGCACAACAACGTCAATGTCCCGTTGCAGCGGGGGGTCACGGATGAGCAGTTCCACCAACTGTTTCAGCGTGTAGTGAACAAAGCTGCCGACACAGTCCACCCACAGGTCCTGGTGCTTGTCTGCGGAGTCGATACGCTAGCACGAGACCCACTGGGCGGCTTTAACCTTTCAAGTGATGGCATCTGCGACTGCGTTGAGTCCGTGATGGCACTGCATCTACCCGTCTTGGTACTTGGAGCGGGAGGTTATAGTGGAGCTGACGCCTGCAAGGCTTTCGCTGCTGTTGTCGCGACTGTGATCGGCCAGCGTCGCAGCCTTCCACACGAAATACCTGAACACAAATTCTACGAAGAGTAGGGGTTTTTGACTGCAGTCCGCTTCTTTCTTGATCTTTGACTTCTTGTGCTTCGTGCATGCAGGTATTTACCAGAAGTGCAGCTCTCTACAACGCCAGTAGTTCGCCATCGAAACCTCAACACAGGAGAATCCTTACACGAAGCAGGAGACCACGCTATCTCGACACTGGAACGACTCGCCGTAGCCCAACGAAGCAGAATCCAACAAACCAGTCAGAAGCGAACCCGGGAGAACTAAATTCCCAGTGGTGGACCACTCATAAAAACTGCTGTTTCAAAGCACGGATCGGGTTCGCGATAGCTTCTTCGGAGCTGGTGGTGGACGCAGAGAGCCTGCTCTATTCAGTGGAGGAACTTGACTCGGTTGCATTGATGGAGGGGGCTTCGGAGACTGATCCAGCGTTCGTGACCGTCGCGCTTGCTGGTGGTAAAAGTAGTTGTAGTTGAGCTGAGTCACAACCTCATTCACGTGTGGAGATGCACCGTGCTTTTGCATGGCTGTCAGCATAACTACGAGGAAATGCGACTGTCGCTTGAACTCCGTCGAACTTCTAGTCATTTCAGAATGCAGGATACGGAAGCCAGGGTGTCCCAGCAATCGGATCTTAGACGACTTGCGTGGGCATTTCGTTTTGGTGATTGAGTCGGACTCTTCGTCGTCTTCGCTCCAGCAATCAGGGAAGTACGTGTGCATGTTCCGGTCTATCACACTGACAAACTCGTTGACTTGGCCAACAAAGCGCAAGATATGGTTGAACGTCGTTAGGATGTACTGAATCACCGTCGCATGCTACAAGCAGCAACAAGATCGTGTTAGAAGTCTGAGTCACAGCTCCTACCGAACTACCGCAATACCTTATCCAGCAGGAAGAAGCGGTTCAGTAGGTGGTCCAGGTACTCCTCATGTGCCTCATTCATCTTCGAAACAACACCAGCCGTACAGTTTAGCGAAGAGTTTCCATACTCGCAGTATCAATTTATTCCGTACCTCAGCTAAGCTTGGTGAAGCTTGCATGACTTGACGATGCTTGGGCCATTCCTCGTTTGAGATCTGCCATAAAATAGTGTTAAGACGACAAGAGTTGCTTGTATGATCCCGGACACGTCCCTACCTGACTCGTAAGATAGCTGAGCAGGCTTTTCGTGTAGTGAAGCATGTCCGCTAATTGGATGAGAAGTTGACGCATGTCCTCCTCGACGCTAAAACAGAGAATTACGAGTCAAAGGTGAAGCTGGCCATGACAAGTGAGCATTTCCGTACAACGAATAACTCCGACGATGCCGAACTGTGGACTTGAACTGCGTCAGCAAAGGAAAGAACAATGGTTAGAAAGCGATAGTACAAATCTTGTTTAAAGCTGCTACGTACCTTGACCAGAGCTGCCTCTACAGCCTTAACTTGAATGAGGAAAACCCCAAGCTTCGAGTATTTCTGCATTATTGATGTGCTGAAAAGCACATGCAGTGGCTGCTGCGCAGCGAATGTGAATTGTAGGCATTTCATAGTCGCAATATCGATTTTGGCACCGCTTGATGTGCTGTCCAGCAGATTGAAATCCACACGAACACACAGTTGGCCACCAAGTTGTCGCTGAGAAGATGACAGCGAGTTATCCTCGAAGACGCCTTGGACCGCACTCTGGTGGAAAGAGTTAACCAGATCGCTGTCAGCCCACGCAATGGGGTTTTCTTGCATGTGAGCGACCAATCTCTCACTGAAAACGTTGAATACGTCTTGCTGTAGAGGTTAAACATCGTTCAAATGAGTCACCAGTAGCCTATAGCACGGTCTGTATTAGCCATCTTACCTGCTCCATCAGTACAAACATTCGAAGCGCTTTCACGTGCTCCATAAAGCTCATTTTATCTCGGAAAATGTCTGTAATCTCGCCATTTAGTTCCCGACACTGCAATCAGTTCCAATAATCAAGCGTTAGAAATTACAAATGCGGTGATGAAACACGAGTATGTTTACCTTGCAGTCGAGGTGCCGCGTAAAACATTGCTCAAAAATCCGGTTAAAAGGTGTACACCCGAGCAATAGTTGCTGCGGCGCAAGCGGATCTGTGTCGGGCGCTTGTGCAGTAGTCACGGAAAAAATATCCTTACTTCGTCTGTATCCCATCCTCTCAAGATCTTCTGAAAGTAACGACCGCAAAGACCGGCGAGACTGCTCAGGGCTCGTCAAAGGCACTGCTGCCGTAAGCTGCTGATGCTGCAAGAAGCGATTTTTCAGCTGTCGGCTGACCAACGCTTCGTTCATCAACTCTATCATCGGTTCGAGGAATGTCGGAACGAGTGAGCGATTAATCTCAAACGGAGCCAGCAACAGCATTCCCTCTCGAAACGTATGGCTTTGATCACGCATCGCCGTACTTATGGACGCAGGCGTTGCGAAGAACAACTCTCCATCTAGAGGAATCGCATCAAAGTAACCTCTTTCGAATACCGTCCGGTTAATCAAATCCAAGTACGGATTCAGGGCCCCAACAAATAGGTGTAAAAGCACATCGGATCGTGACAAATTGCCATCGGCTCGTGCATTTCTGTCGGCCACTGCACCTTCGACGTATTCCATCTCCATCAAGCGGTACAGTGAGTCAAGCACGCACTTGGCTTGCTCAGATCGTTTTACTTGATGCCAACTTCGGCCCGACAAACCTTGAAAACATTCAATTAAGACTCCCTTCAGCCACGAAGTCATCTTAAAAATGGCGTTTAAGCCTCCGTAAATTCCAAGCAAGGTAGGCTGGCGCAAATTAACCATAGACCACGGACTGGAGGTTTCTTCTTGCAAGGCTGTAGAGGAACTGACCTGCACCTCCACGTTCCGTATTGAATTCGTCAAGCTAGCAACAACCTCCGAGAGAGAAGTGGCCAAGCCCTCCAGAGTCACACATCGATGTTGTTTACTTGAGTCTCGTGTTCGGCGGATGAATCCTAGCAGATCTCGAAGAATCTGCAACTCGGTTGCTGCTTGCGCAAAATTATCCAGTAAACGTTGCAAAGACAAAGGTGACAGATGCCCGACTGCCACATTTAGGGACCTTCGAGACCGCTCACCTACCTTCGTCTCAAAGTCGATACTGAAGATCGAAGGCGTTGGCCTTACCGGTCGGAATTCAAAGAACAACGAATCGATCCCATCTAACGCTTCAAAGACCATATTCACCACAGTTTCCTCATGGATAAGTCTACAGGGCACAGCGTCCTCTGTGCTCTCTCCACTTTTAACCACCGCTTCACACAGCAACCACGGCCTCTCCAACATAAACGGAACGGGCGTTCTCGTTTCCAGTGCACACGTCGGATCATCTACAACGTCGATCTCCACGTCATCTTGCAAAGCAACTTCTGGGTAGTATTTGCACAGAATTTCATCCTGCTCCAACGCCTCCTCCGACAGTCCCAGTCGCTTTCTCTCCAACGCTTGTCTCCTTTCAACTAGGTCCTGACTTCCAACAAGCGCCATCACATTCTCCTCAGCTTCCTCACTCTCCAATGGTTCACTCAATCTCTTGGCATTTCGCTGGTGCATCTCTACACTGCGTTTGTTCTCCACTTCGCTCTCATCGCTGCTCATATCCCAGTCTTCATCTTCGTCACTGTCCTCCCAAGCTTGATACCACTCGTCATTGGTGGATATCTGGAACAACTCGTCCACCAATTTGTCCTGCATCAGCTTCTGCTGTTTCTGTCTAAGTTGCTCCTGCTGCAGCACCGTCTTCCACCTGCTGTTGGCGTCCAAATCCACTGCCACTTCCTGGTCTGTCGCTGTCGTTGGAGAAGTCGCTAGCTCCAGCAGCAGCTTCAGCACTTGGTAGTCGCAGTGCGGAGCCAGTCGCAACAGTTTCTCAGCTCGATCTTCAAGTGAATGCACGCGGAACTTAGTGGCTAGCGCTTGGGTTTGAGCCAGCACATCCTGGGGTAAAGTGTCCACGAATCGATGCGAGTACAGCTGGCCCACGACGCGGTCAGCATGCAGCAACAGCGCTTCATTGGAGAGCGAAGACTTCGTCTCTTCTTCCTCCTTGTTAGTTTCTTTGATATGCGCGTAGAGCTGCTTGGCGAGCGGCCGCCACTCGCGAGTCCATGCCGGCACTGGCGCCATATTGAGATTTGTGAGCAAAGCGACGCCATTATTTCAGTTTAGTGACATGTTGAAGTGGAAATGGCTACATTATTGATGTTGCTCGACAGTGTGGTCGATGAGGAAGTTAATTGTCCACCGAAGGTGAAGTCTCCATTGCTGGCCTTGAGGAAGTTGCAGTCCTGTGCTATAGCGATGCCAGTTCGTAGCAGGAAGTAAGGTACCGCATGTTGATACCTTCTCCATGCAATGCACGTGTCAACGACCGACAGTCACTTGAACCGCAGTGTTTTCTGGGTCCGCCACAAATTCTGGTATGCCGATACTATGTAAGCATTCACGCGCGGTAAATTACGGACTGTTGAAGAGGTTTTATATCTAGTTGACACTTGTTCTTGGCACTTTGTTCTGCGGGTGCTTCTTGTTCAATTGAAACGGGAGTATTCGAGGGATACAGCAAGTTGATTCCGTGCATCCGACTGAATTCAAGCCGCATTTTGTATAACAAAGGATCATGAGCCGTTGCCCCCAAACACATCTCGATTGGGATCACTTCAGCTATATTTTGCAGTTTGAATACAGCACCACCATTCCGGTTTTTTTTTTTCCTTCATAAAACTAACATTCACAGGTAAAATATTCGGATCCGGTACCAGTAGACGAAGCATGGTGCTCACCGCTAGAAGAATTCAAGCTATCGGTGCGCAAACCAAGATTGCCAATTACGTGCAGGAGTTGGTCATGTAGCGTTTTGGCGCAGTTATTCTGGACTTGGTCCACGAAATCATGTCGTTTACTTGTAAGCGTTGGCTGTGACGACGCGATAACAAAAGCTCGGAACTCAAGATGATCTGAAGTGGAACCTGGAGTGCTACATTTTGCCGACTTTGTTGGATTCCTCGATTGCCACTCGGATTGCCTTTGCAGCTTGAAGTTGGTGCCCTACCATTTTGTGAAAGATACTTAAGTAGCTGCTTGTTGCTGCATACCGTCAAAAGTTCCACACGGTGCATTGTTAGAGAACAAGTAAGCTAGTATCCCGTTGCGGTGATATTTGTGCAGTGCACAATTTGCACAGCGGAGAGTAGTGCGCAGAACCTTTGAGAGCCATCCATTGCAAAGAATTCAACGCCTTCAAGGATCTGAGAGTGCAAAGGTTTTTCTCCATCCTCCAGAACCATCTCCGCCACGATGTCCTTGATTAAAAATCTCAGCAGTCTGGCGAAACTCTACAAGAACACCTGATACCTCTGATCCAATGGCAAACACGTCGGCGGAGAGCTCTTTGAAATGAGCACTCGAGGCATTATTATAATACTTCTTGTGCACAATAATAACTTTCACTTCAACCCGGAGTGATGGTAGTAATCTGATTAGAAGGGATTACTAAAAATATTTCTCTGCATGTTTTTTGCGTGCGCCACACCGACGGAATGTGTTGTTGCAAAGAGACTCATCGATTGGGTAATAATGCGACCATATGTTTTCCACTGACGTGCAGGCTCAATGTAGCCATCCGCCGCACCACACACTCAACCCAGGATTTTCGAGATCATTCCGCAATTTGCAGCGCGAAAGCCAAGCATCGACAGCCCGCAAGCATGGCGACCGAGACGACATGGAGTAAAGAAGAGGTGATCAAGGCCTTCGAGGACGCTGGCAACCTCAAATTTCTAGAGCACATCAATCTGTCCAACACGGACAAGTGCTCGGAGGCCTCGCCCGCGTACATCTTCTACATGCGTGGCCTGCAGTGCTCTCGCGACCCGCGTCTGGCTTACCACTTCTGGGCCAATTTCGCTGGTCGCCACCAGTTTCATCTGTTCACGAGTCAGGCCAAGAGCGAGTGCATTAATGCCGCCATCTACTTGTACGTGCCGGACCTGGATGCTATCGAGAAGAGCCTGGCAGCTGTGGCCGAGGAACTGAAGGACACTAAGTTCGCCTTCGAACGCATTAACCGTGGCGGTGAGACTACTGTGGACTACGCCCAGGAGAAGTGGCACACGATCTTTGATATTAACAAGGTCGACCACCTGAAGGTGAACGACCCGTACGGCAACGAGCTGCGTCTGAGCGTGACACCCCGCAATTACAAGTCCATTAACTTGTCGCTTGGCAAGACGCTTCCTGTGACGAACGACGTGGAAGGTGTGGCTCAGGGCTTCCCGTTCCTGCTGTACCCGTGTCGTCCGGGTATTGCTCAGGGCATCTCCCGCTTCTTCGAGCACTACCTGGGCGCTAAGACGGTGGTCACGAAGAAAGAGGGAAATGTGGAGTTGTACCGCACAGAAGTGTTCTGTGGCCCGCTTCAGACCATTGTGTTCGACGAGCAGGAGTCTCAGAAAGACAGCAAGGGCGAGTACGACGGCCACCATGTGTGCATCCATATCGACCGCTTCAAGGAGTTCTACGACAAGGCCTATAACGAATCCATTCAGTGGAACAACGTGCTGTTCTTCGACCGTTGCGATACCTGGTTCGAGGCTAACCGCGACCAACAGTACCGTATCCTGCATCTGATCGACCCCGTGGACAAGAAGTTCCTGATGTCGTTCGAGATGGAGATTCGATCGGCGCAACACTTTCGCTACCTCATCCACCGCAGCGACGTTTCGGAGGAAGAGGAAGCCGCGAACGAGGTGCTCCGTAAGAAGAACCTGTAGAGGATTTCTTGCAGGTTTGCACTGACAGATTGCGTTTGGGCACGGCGCAACACTCGACTTTACCAGGCAAGTGCTCCGTCGATTCAAGTGATAATACAAAGTGACAATGTGTTCGCAGTTAAGGCCAGCCCACACGCCGTTGAAGTCTATTGGCGATCAACGGCAGTTTGGTGCTCGTATTTTTAGGGCTATTCCAGTGAATTCATCTACGACTAACGTTGTCGTTGAAAATCCTACCATGCAAGGCCCTTTTCCCGACGGAGCAATGTCTCCTTTACCACCAGGAAAGACCCCCATGCATCCAGCGGCACTGAAGCGATTCCCAACACTACGTAGGAACTCTTTTCTATATCAACTTCACGACCAAGTCCAGCTTCATAAGGAAACCGAACCTCAGCGCCAGCGTCAGAAAGAAGTGAAGGAGATCTACCGCATCTTGCAGAGAAGTCCAGAAACGCGCGAGGCACATGAGATCGATACGCTGTACGACTGGGTGCTTCGAAATGGCAGCACCAACAAGATCTTCCAAGGGGCCCAAGAGATCATCTGCAAGACTATTTGTCGCGAGATGACGTTGCTGGAGCTTCCACCCAAAGGCGTTGTGTGCTACCAAGGTGACTACGGTGATACCTTTTACGTCATCATCTCGGGCTCTGTTTCACTTTACATCAACGCCAGACCCAAACCAAGAATCCTCGAGGAAGACAATAATTCCAAGGCATTGTCTGGTGACGAGGAAGACGTAAAGCTGCAACCGGAAGAGTATGGCACATTCATCAAACATATCACGGATGGTGGCACTTTCGGTGAGCTGGCAGTGATGGACCCCACAGCACGTCGGTCGTGCACCATTTCCTGCGATGAGCCTACGTCCTTTATCTGCCTGAAGCGAGGAGCTTATCAGCGACTCATACGAATCACGAACTCTTCCCAGCTTGACTTCACTCAGATTGAGTTCTTGGAGACCATTTACTTCTTTGAAGGCTGGCCTCATGGCGAGCTGACACGGCTCTCCAATCGCTTGCGGCAAGTGCAATATCCGGCCGATAGCTACCTCACTCGCATCGGCGCCGAAGCCAACACCGTTTTCTTCATCTATGCAGGCTTGGTGCAGGAAACAGTGCCCATGATTCAAGTTCTAAATGAGAATGGCAGTGTTCAGCGCTGTGCAGAGCTCGAAAGCAATCTGGCTAAACGGAGAATGCAGGGTCATGGCGGGAAACGAGTTGCGCAGCAACGACGTCGCACGGAACTCGAGCTCACTTTGTATCAAGACCACGACATTTGCGCTGAGTATCCTATCTTCTTCAACAGGGCAACATGCAGTACCGACTTGCTTGCAGGTAACGTCATTCTTGAGCGTTGAGGACGAGGAAGGCGTGAAACTAACAAGTGGTGTGGCTTGTTGAAAAGTGACCGATGTGAAGACTCTCGTTATGGATGTAAGTGTAATCGTTAAATGCATGACACGCGCAAGCTGTGTATTGACACGTCTTCTATCACTATTAGAGAGAAACCTGGAAAGACCTGTTTTACATGCACGCCCTGGACCATATCCGACAATCCTTCGGCAAATTTCGTAAACTGGCTGAAGCTCGAGAAAACTGGCGGAAAACGCGAGTGAAGTTAGCCTTGGCAAACCCTGGGTTGATTCTCACAATGTACGTACAGTACAATGCCAGTGAGTACTTCGAAGTGTTTTTCTTATAACAACTATTCCGTATCATATTGGTGTAGCTCGACGAAAGCTATGATGCAAGACGGGAAGTGTCTGTGTGGATGGTGTGGGAACCAAGACCACATTACTGGAGACGCGTGTTGTCCAGGACTAGCAGCGTCCAAAAAGAAACAGGAAGACCGCCAAAAGACAGCGGATGCCAAGAAAAGCAAGATATTACAAGAGCTTACGGCAAAGGTGCAGACTACGAATGGCAATATTCATGCAACTACGGCCTTGGCTCACGAGCCTCAAGCAGGGAAGAAGACAGTTATGGGTTTAAAGGTTGCGCCAATGGCACCTAACGCTGGTTCTCAGCCACTGGGGGCCATACACCCAACACCTCCAGAATCTTTAGCTCCGAGAAGAATTCGGAACCCCAGCATCAAGATTGCTGCTCAAAATGTGCTGGCTGTCAACACCAACATTGTTTTCTCGAATCAATCAGAAGTGCATGTACTCCAAAGGGAGGCAGTCTCAGCTGAAAAGAGCAGCAGTAAGCCAGGAGGTCAAGACCAGCCTGAAGGAGACCGTGTTGGCGCTCAGTGCACCTCCAGTGACACTGCTGCGCACAGGAAACTTGCCGTATCTGACTTCCCGAAACTTCTCAAAACGTCGAACAGTTTGTATACGAGTTACCAAAACTCGCTCGAAACGAAAGAAGATCAGCTTCTGCCCGCCATCAAGGTTGAGGATGCACGAAAAGGTGCTTTTACAGAGGCTTTGGCTGACCAGTACAAGCACGAAATGGTTCGGAAAGCCAAGCGCTTGTCCTCTATGGAGCAATACATCGGAATCCGCACCAAAGTTCTTGGAGACATCACAGCAACTCAAGAAGGTGGAGATTACCACGAGCATTGTAAACTTCCTCGAAAGCCAAAGATACCGAAACCCAGTCGCCGCTCAGTTAACCCCAAGACAAAGCAGCCTCGCCCGGACCGCTTCAACCGAAAAATCAATCGCATGATGCGGAAAATTTGGAGGAAAGACCATCCGTTGCCTGTCATCGAAGAAAGCTTGCGAGATTCGTAACTTGCTTGTCGTGCTGTAAGGTTACGTACAGTACTGTACATTGAAGCAAAGTTGGCTTCATCTCCGAGTTGGTAATATGATTTGCAACAAGTGTGCATTAATCCTGGGCTATAATGGATCGCAACGCTTCTCGAGCGTCCCGTACTCTGTGGTATCCTTCTCTTGTTGGTCGTAAAGCTCTTTGGAGCTGCTGTATGGAGAATTAAGAGCAAGATCATCGCCAACGCCCTGTATTGCCGGTGCCTCCGATTGCCCCCTGTTCCTTTGGATGACCTCCCTGACTGCATGCTTGAACGCCGTCTCATCGTCGTTATTCTCGAGTGCGGCAACGACCATATTGGCCAGTCGGTCCACCTCTTCCTCCAGCTCTTCATCGTCGTAGATTAATCTCGTTGCTTCCATCTGAAAGCGCAGCATATCGCACACACAGAAGATGATGGCAACGTACAGCGCTGGTCCTTTCTTGACCACCATGTTCTTGTCCAGCACGAGCTCCACGAAGGCGTAGACCCACATGACGATCTTAAGTCCCATGAGGTTGCAGTCGAAATTATCCGGATTTGGTCCGTACTTGCCCAGTAGTTTGGCACTGTAAAGCAGAGTCACTGTACAGATCAAAGGTGCCCAAGCCATATAGTACGTGGTCTGTAGCTCCTGCACGTCGCGTTTGGTAGGGTCCGGGCTCTGGAAGAGTGACACCATAAGCAGCAGTGACAGATACAGCTCCAAAGTGCACACCATGAACGGCTTGACTGTGTCCTGGTACGCCGCCGAGAGGCGTTGACGTAGCTTGGACTTGGACATGGCTTCACAAAAAATGGCTCGGATACTAAAATTGTGATGCGTACCAAATGACCTAATTTGGGTTCATCACACACAAAAATGCTGCGTGTGTGGAGCAGGCCGCTACTCCGCCAACGAGGGAATGTGTTGGTCTCTACCTTCTCCAGCTCTACCGATGATGGCAGTAGTGGAGATTATGATAAAGCAGAGGTTGTGGTGTCTCCGCCCAAGTACGAACACGTCCGCAAACTGATCGTGGGGCTGGGCAATCCAGGCGACAAGTTCATTAACACCAGGTGCGAATTTAAGGTGACAACTTTAGCGAGAAGAATTCATGCTGACTACGGGTAGCTGGACAGACACAATATTGGATTTGTTGCAGTGAGGCACTTCCTGGAAACCTACGCATCTCGAGTAGCGGTGCGTGGCTCTCGAGCAATGACTACTTGCCAGCAAGAGGCTAACAGTTAACTGCTTTTGGGACACAGGGTCAGCATCTAGAGCTGCAACATGAAGCCAGCAGTCATGGCGATGTGGCGCGGTTCCGAGTTGCATTCCAGCAGAAAGCGACCGACAAAAACTACATTTACCCAGTCGACGATTTGGTGAACCGCTCGTCGAAGCGAGCCAAGGAGCGTACGCTGAAGGAGGGTGTTCCTCATGAAGAAGTGAACGTGGCGGTGCTGCTGCCGAATACGTACATGAACTGCTCGGGTACAGCGGTTAGAGCGTTTATGCAGTCACATCGCTGGAGGATCAAGAAAAACCCTCTAGCGCTGAATCGACAGGACGAGCTGCTCGTGGTCACAGACGACGTAGCGCTGCCATTCGGTGAGTGTCGTTTCAAGGCGAAGGGAGGCCCCGGCGGACAGAACGGCGTGCGGGATATCATCAAGTGCACAGGTACCGAACGCTTCGCTCGCCTTCGTATTGGCGTAGGTGCTCCGTACTGGTTCGCAGGAGGCAAGAGTGGAGCCCCGTCGGGTACTGCCATGGACAAGTACGTGCTTGGACGCTTCAATGGCGACGAACAAGAGGCCATGCCTGACTTATTGCGCTATACAAACGAGCTATTGCGGCTGTATCTGCATCGAGGCGTGGCACAGGCCACCACGCACGCCAACAGCATGGACTTGCAGAGCTACTTGAAGCAGTACGGCGCGTCATCGAAGTCGCGTCACTAATAGACAAAATGTTGCATGAAGGTAGTACTTGGCGTAAACATTGTGTACGAATTGCAGGAAGAGTGCCATTGTCAATTTTGCCCTCGATTTGCAGCGATGCCGATGCCCCCCGTGCCCGTGCAGGTCTCACAGAAGGACCTGCCGCGTGCTCTCGCTGTTCTGGTGCTGGGCTATGCTGCCATCACGTGGCTGGTACTGCAGATGGACGACTACTTTGCTGCGGAGGACCAGGATGAGAACTTCAGTTTCCCGTTCGTGCACTTGCTGACGACAACATTGGCAAAAATAAAGACAAAAAGCTCACAGAATGTTGAAATGCTGGAATCCCTGACTGCAGGAAGGTGGGGGCGTTTGTTGCGCTCTACACTGTCATGATGGCGTTTTCCCGCTTTTACGAGCACGGTATGGATTTGACTGTACTTCAAGACGTCGATACTGTCTGTACCTTTGAACTAACTGTATTTGTTGTCAAATGCTACAGGTACATACATTTTGTATGAGATGCTGTGGGCGTGCAATGTCTCTCTTGTGCTGGTTGTCATGGCTCTTTACTTTTCGAAGCCATTCCTCGTTGGTGTGGCGGTACGTGCCCGCAAAAGCCTCCTCTAATAACTAAACCGTGCTAATCGAAAGCTTTCCTCGTGCTCTACGTGTAGATGGTGACAGTGTCGGGAGACCAGCTGCTCTGGTATGTCGATACCCTGTCGTTTGTGCTCAATGGCAAGTTCGTCACGGGTGCCATGAAGTACCTCACGTACCCGGAGAATCGCTCCTTCTCCAAGACGTTCTTCGCAACGCACCACCTATGGTTCCTGCCTGTGTGTTTATACGTAAGTGCAATAATCAATGTGTCATTTCTTCACGTGCTAACATCTTTGTCTGTCTACAGATCACGACCGGCCACGGCGGCATGCATGGCTCAAGCTTTGTTGGATCTTCCATCCTGACTACGTTCCTTGCTGCTTTCTGCCGAGCTTTCACACCCTTCGAAGTGCGTGTGCCTGGTAGCGACCACGTCATTTATTTGAACGTGAACGGAGGCTACGAGTTCTGGAAGGATATCAAGATCCCGTTGCTCCATTTGCTGGACCACCACCACCCAGCACTGTACCTTCCGTACCTGGCTGTGGTGGGGAACCTTGTCGCGAATGGTTTCCCGCACATGCTGGTGCTAGGTATTGCGCTTGGTCTCCAATTTAATCCCCTCCTCGAGGGAATTACTCACTGAGTAGCTAAGAGGCTATGATCCATAGCCCTTGTTGCAGTTTTGAGCAAACCTTGGGTAGATGCAGTTGTTGCCAAACCACACTTTGGTAAACGTGAAGGAAAATAAACTGGTCCAGACTTCCGTTATTGTGCTCAGAAGTGAACATTAGTCGTGATACCTCCCATGTAGCTACGATCGGGATCTGCTACGCCTCGATGACTGGCTTCGAGCGGAGTTTGGACGACCCCGACTTGTTGAACGACGACGCTCTCGGGACGTGTCTCTTCTTCGAGAATAATCATCATCACTTCGATCCCGACGGGCGCTACCAGACGAGCGAGAGGTACCTGTAAAAGAAGGAGATCGGTTTGTATTTCTCCGTCCATGGCGGTCTTGGCTGCGGCTACGCGAGCGGTTAACCGGATGCCTTGAATATTCCCTCGACCTCGAACGTGACAGTTCCCTGCTTTTATCATGTCGGTCTCTCTGTCCGTGTCGCTTCGAAGACAAGTCGCATTCGCGACTTCTGCTACGCCCACGCTCCTCCCCACGTCGTTTCTTATGGTCTCTATCACCATCACTGTCGTCGTGTCGACGCTTCTCCTTCTTCACCCTCTTCTTCTCCTTCTTCTCCCTTTTCCTCTCCTTCCGCTGTAACTTCTTCATCTTCTTCTTTTCCTTTCTCACCTTCTTCCGTTTCTTCCTCTCTTCGTAATCCTCGTCAGACAAAGAATCAGACGAATCCGATGACTCGCACTCCTTCTCCAGCTCCCCACAGTCCTCAATCACCACTGTCTGCATCGGTGCCGGCTTGTCATTGGCCACCGTCTCCACATTCTCCATCTTCCTCACCACATCCATGCCCTTCTCCACCTCTCCAAACACCACGTGCTTCCCGTCCAAGTGCGGTGTGGCCACTGTCGTAATGAAGAACTGGCTGCCATTGGTGTTCTTGCCAGCATTAGCCATGGACAGCAGCCCAGCCTTCGTGTGGCGGTACTTGAAGCTTTCATCTGCAAATTTCGCCCCGTAAATGGACTCTCCGCCGGTTCCATTTCGATTGGAGAAGTCTCCGCCCTGCAGCATGAAGCCCTTGATGATGCGATGAAACGGCACCTTCTTGTAGTGCAGAGGTTTGCCTGTAGTGCGTCCCAGCCCACGCTCTCCGGTGCATAATGAGCGGAAGTTCTCAGCCGTCTTGGGCACGCCAGAATACAGTCGGAACACGATACGTCCGGCCCGTGAACCGCCGATAGACACGTCCAAGTACACGTGCGTCTCCTTCATGCTTCTCACGATGCAATATATTCCAAACTGACACTATGATTGGTCAAAACTTGACCTCTTTGCTTTTGTCCAATCAAATGAGTAGAGCACTGTAGAAAACCAAGGAACGCAGCAAGAATGACGACTGCGCACCGACCGACCTGGCACGCCGCTGTAGGCCAGTCTAACGAGGGAGGATGGCATGCTGGAGGTACGTATGAGTCCTTTCCTTCTGTCAGTACTCTTTATTCGCGTTAATTCGCCGTGGTGGTGGCTAACGAAGCGTTTAAACGTCGTGGTTTGATGCTGTAGGCAAATTGAGCGATCAGGTCTCGGCACGCGACCTGCCGGCCCACAAGCGCCTTAAAATGAGGTACATATGAGGTTTTAGAGTTTTAGTGTTTATGTTGGTTGATACTTATATATGAGCTTGAGGAATTTAGGCAGGTTGGACAGGGCACGGCGAATGAGGTGGAGCTGCTGGACCTACGCGAAGAACTGGAGCGCAAGGAGGAGAAGTACGAGGTGGAGAAGGGCCGTAAAAAGGACACAGCACAAGGTAGCAGTTGTTCCCTCCCTGATTGTAGATTTCACGTACAGTTGATTCATGTGGCGTGATTGAACAGATAAACTGCGTCGACTGGAGGAGAACAAGAAGATTCTTCTGCTGGGAGACGCTGTGGAGGATGAGCGCGAGGCGCAGCTGAAGAAAGTGGCAAGCAAATATAATGATGCAGATGATGGAGCCGACTCTGAAGACTCCAGCGATTCGGATAGTGACAGGTACGTCACGCTGTGCTGGTACATGCAGACTGTTGTTCTTCGGTGCTTACTTTATTTTCTGCAAATTTACAACAGCGATGGCGAAGATGAAGAGGCCGAGCTGATGCGGGAGCTTGAGAAAATCAAGCAGGAACGCGAAGAAGAACGCCTACGGAAAGAGGAAGAAGAGCGGAAGGCTGTCGAGCAACAGTCGCGCGAAGAGATTCTCCAAGGAAACCCCCTCACGCAGCAGCAAGCTGTGGGTAGTGCTAAGATGAAGCGCCGGTGGAATGACGACGTGGTCTTCAAGAACCAGTCCCGCAACGAGCCAGAGGTCAAGAAGCGCTTTATCAACGATACGATCCGCAACGATTTCCACCGCCGCTTCCTGAACAAGTTCGTTCAGTAAGAGTATTCTCTTCTGCAGGGGGCGAGCTGTAGAGAATGAAACCTTATACTTTGCATGGATAACCTGCTGTGCTGGTGTTAAAGCCACTTGGCTGCTAGCGCACTTTGACGATCATTCCACCGACGAATTTGTGCACCGTTACCTCTTCTGCAGCGTCATTGGTCTTGATGTACTCACCGTCTTGCTGGAGACCGCTCGGGAACTTGAGCATGCAATTCCCAATCGGGTTCCCATTCTCAAAGCGTCCAACATAAGAGCCGCCATCCTTGAAGACCCACTTTCCGTTTGTGATGGTGTTGTCCGCCCATTCCCCAACGAAAAGACTCTTGTCGGCCGCGAACTCGTACGTCCCTTTGCCCACACGTATGCCGCTTTCGAACCTGCCACTGAAAATATCTCCGTTCGCGTACATGAAGGACCCTTCTCCTGTCATTTTGTCTGCCTTCCACTCTCCATGGTAGACGTCTCCGTTAGCGAACGTCATTTTGCCCAGTCCATTCTTGGTTCCGTTCACGTACGTCCCTTCGAACGTCGCAAGCATCGACACTGCACATTGCAGCAACATATGAGAGCTATCATAGTACAAAGCTGCATCAGTATCACCTACAGTCCCCCTCAGGGTTGCGCTGGTTCCAGATATATTTGCCTTCTCCATGCTTAAGGCGCTCTGGACCAATTGTGCCTTCGAACGTGTCACCATTGGCGTAAATGATCTTCACCTCGCCCTCTCGACGCAAGTACTTGGCCTCTTCCGGGCGGTCGTCCACGTAGGTCACCAAGTATTCCTAAAAGAATAACATTTAGCGTAATTCGTCACGGTAGTGCCTTCCTTCCTGCCCTTACCGTCTCGTCGCTCATGCTCCAAGTGGTGGATATTGAAGAGCTCTTCTGCGTCTTTTCACATTTCCTAGTTTTAACCTACCAGGTAGTCAAAAACGCTTACAATACTACCCAATAAGAACGCTTTATCTGTAGAAGATTCAACATATTGTATGATATGACAGGTTGAAAAATGTATCCAGTATTCTATATGACTGGGCTCATTTGAATATCGCGCCAAGCTCATGGCGTCGTTGCCCCAGGCGAAGCTGCTGCCCTGGGGGCGCCTCGTGCTGCTCACGACGAACAACAAGTCGGACGTGCCGGACCACTTTGACCTTCTGCGCTCCAAGCACCGCGTCGGCCGCGTGTCCAAACGCAGCGACCTCCTGATCACTAAACCTTTCGTCAGCGGCCTTGTACGACTGTGTCCTCTCTTGCTCTAACGTATGAGATCCGTCCTTAACTTTGTGAGTCGTTTGTGTCTATACAGCACTGCAGTATCCAACTGCGGGGGAAGGATGACCGTGGAGAACCAGTCGTTGAGGTTGAGGATCATAGGTAGGATATGATAGACTCTTATCATAACTCAATTACTTGTACATGTACCGGATTAACACAGGCGTTGTGTCTGTTTGCGAAGTAGCCTCCATGGAACCTATTTGAATGGGAAGAAGATCGGTCTCCGGAGGTCAGAGAAGGCGAAGAAAGGGGACAGAATCAACTTCTCGGCTCCTGGAGCTCCAGGTTGGTGGGCTGATTGTACTCCTTTCGGGTCCAGATTCTTATATGATCTATTTTGTGTCTGTTGCTCTTAGGCGTGACTGAGATCGCGTACAAACTCGAGATCCTGTACGTTTTGACACTTGAAAAACTGAAAAAAAAAAAAAAAAAACTTAAAAACTAACACGTACTTGCAGACCCAGCGGGTTGACGAAGCAGAACGTGGAGTTGCACGCTCGATTGAGCGCAGACGAAATGTCAGTGGCCGGTCGTACGCGGAAGCGTATCCACGAGGAGCTTCAGTCCACCCAGAGCCCTACCACTGTGGTAGTCTCACCTCCACGTCCGCGACCAACGAAAAAGTTGCGGGTTGCTTCTCTAAGCCAACAGTCCAGTCAAGAGTACGCGAGTCAACTGGCAAGCCAGTTAGAGAGCGAGATCAGCAGCACCCATGCCACGCAACAGTCCGCGCA
This sequence comes from Phytophthora multivora, assembly GCA_001314345.1. Lineage (NCBI taxonomy): Eukaryota > Oomycota > Peronosporomycetes > Peronosporales > Peronosporaceae > Phytophthora > Phytophthora multivora. The sequence continues at coordinate 21,687 of LGSM01000318.1, forward strand.
AGAGCAGGCTCAGCCATCGAAGGCTCCGGGGAAGAGGAGACGTCGCCCGGACGATAAAGCCCTGGAAGAGCTACAGAAGGAGAACGCTGAGCTTCGTAAGCAGTACGCTGAGCTTCAGAAGAAGTACGTTAAGAGTCAGCAAGTTTTTGCTGACAACATCATCGCTTTGAGCGAAACATCCAAGCAACCGGAGCTGTCGCAGGAGGAAGTCGAAGCTTCGCGAAAGGAGATCCTGGCATTGAAGAAGGCTCACGCAGAAGAGTTGAAGAAGATGAAGGACCAAGCGGCAGCAGATCTGGCCAAGAAAGACGAAGAGTTGAAGACGACGAAGGACCAAGCGGCAGCAGAGCTAGCCAAGAAAGACGGAGAGATGAAGAAAAGAGTGGCCGAGCTTGTTCACGTACGCGACGTGCTGAAAGAAACGGTCGACCTGATCGTTGCTGATCCGACCAAACCACACCAAGTTCGTTCGCTGCCTGAACTCATTAAAGCGGTAAGATGGCGTGCTTTTTGCTGCAACACGTGCGTTCTAACCGACAAACTCTTCTGTGTTTAGACGCATGACATGGAGCGCCGTAAGAAAGCTGCAACTCAAGAGGTGGATATCCAGAAGCGCACGCTAGACCAAACCAATGTGTAAGTTGTTGTGACTGATAAGTTTCATTTTTTTTGTATTCGTGATGGCTAACGCCTTCTTGTGTGAAGGACCCCGCCTTCAAAGAAGGAGATCGCTCAGAAGGAGCTGAATATACGTCGGCAAGTCAAGTTGCAAAAGCATAGAAAGGTTCTTGTCGAGACGGCGAAGAAGCAAGCTGAGACTGCAGTAAAAACTATGCTAGAGATGGAGCAACTCGAAGAGGAGATGAACAAGCCTGTCGCCCTTGCGGACCTCTCCAACTTGTCGGGATCCAGCCAGTCGCAAGACTCAATTGACGCTGGAGAGATCCGCCGAGCCCGTCGCAGTTCGCAGCTTTCGGCTGCATCTAACGAGCATTCGGAGCCATCACCTCCTGATGTAGCGACAACGGTGGATACTCCCGAGGAGACTAAGAGCGGCGATCAGTTCGGTCAACGCGGCGCAGTAGGAACTACTAGCAACAAGCCAGACACGCTGTCTCACACACAAGTCTTTCGAGCGGGGGAGCAAAGGGCCCAGAGGCAAAAAGGCACGGTTGAAGCTGAAGGTGAGGAGACAAAACGCGGAGATGAAGAGACTCACGGGTCACAAGGCGTTGTCGAAGACGAGGAAACGAAAGGAGGAAACGAAGAGACAAAGTGTGAAGACAACCATGAGGAGACCAAAGGCGAGTAAGTTTTGAAGTTAAACGTGGTTCCTGCTAAAAACGTGGTAAAAAGTGTAATAAAGCCTGCATTGTTGCCCCGAACGTAGTTATAACTGGACCACAATTGATCATGTATGTGGGGAGGCACAAGGAGACTGCGAAGACTCAGAAGCGGACGAAGGCCAAACCTCATCGACATGCAGTGTTCGAGTTGGATACTTACCTCGACAGGAGGGACTTCCTCGGTGCACTGACTCTGTTGCGTGTTCTAAGGAGACAAGATGGCGTGCAGAAGCAGCTCTCAGACGGCAACGACCTTCATTCGTGGCGAGTGAATACGTGGTGGACAGCGTATTGCCATTTCCACAGCCAAAGCTTTGGTGAAGCTTTAGCTCTTTTCGAGCAGTTGATTGAAGCTGGCGACGCCACGGCTTCGGACCTCAAGAGCTGGCGATTGAGTCGCGCTTGCTGCTTGTTCTACCTGCAGAACTTGGAGGACGCAGAGCACGCAGCCATGAGCAGCTCCCGAAGTGCTTTATGCAACCGTTTGCTCTTCCTTCTCGCCCATCGACGGCAACATGGACAGCAGGTGCTGCTCGATCGCTATCAACAACTTTCCCGGGATTCAGTCGAGGATCAGCTGGCATTGGCGGCCACGAGCTTCAACCAGAAGAACTTCCAGGAGGCTGCCGAGCTCTACAAGCGACTGTTGTCCGAGTCAAGTAAAGGAGAAGGAGGTTCAGCGCTTCACGTGTATCTAGCGCTCTGCTACTTTCGACTGGGGTATGACGATGTCGCTCTGGAACTGCTGGCTGTCTACCTCGTGAACCATCGGGACAGTTTCTTCGCGACCAACATGAAAGCGAGCTGCAACTTCCGACTGTACACTGCGCGTGAAGCCATCTCCATCCTCGATGACTTCGTTCGGCGATTCCCCAATCACCCGTGCACTCAAGCTCTTGGCTCCTCCGAATCAGCGATGACCGACGTAATGCAGCATAATTTGACTATCTTTCGGGTCTCGGAGCGTGCGTTGAATGGGATGGAGGCGCACGGAGCAACAGCTGAACGGATCTTGAGTCCGTTGGTGGGGAGTATCGAAGAAGCGCAGTTGAATCTCGTTCTCCTTCACCTCAAACGCCGGGAATACCACAAGGCATTCGCATTGGTGGAGGATCTGGAGCCACATTCTACCACCGAACGAGCATTGAAAGGGGTGCTGCACGCTGTTATTGGGGAGCAAACGCACTCGAAAGAGCACATTTTCCTCGCTGAGAAGTATTTCCACGCTGCTGGTTCTTCTCCTGATGATTGCGATACGATTCCTGGGCGGCAGTGTATGGCGTCGTATTTTATGTTGCGCAACGAGTTCGTCGATGCGAATGTGTACCTGAGCTCGATCGCAACGTATTTAAGCAGTGACGATGCCTTCAACTGGAACTACGGAGTGTCTCTAGCAGCAACTGGCGCATATCGCGAGGCGGAGGAGTCGCTTTTACGGGTGCAGAACTCCGAATTGCAGTCCAAACTCGTGTATTGTGGCTGGCTTTGTCGTTGCTACATCCACACTGGACGTGCTAGCCAAGCGTGGGAAATTTACCTCAAGATTGAGAACTCGGAGACTGCGTTCTCGTTGCTGAAGCAGATCGCGAACGACTGCTACAAGACCCAGCAGTTCTATTACGCGTCGAAGGCCTTTGACGTGTTGGAGAGACTGGACCCCGACCCGGAGTACTGGGAAGCCAAGCGTGGCGCTTGTTTTGGGTTCTTCCGGCAGGTTGCGACTGGAGGGGCACAAGCGGATCCTGGAGCTCTGACACATCGATGCGAAGAAGTTCTCAAGCTGCTGGGCAACTCGAAGAACGTACTGGAAGCTACGAAACTGGTCGCTACCGTCCGTAAGTGGCTGTCGACAATGGATTTCGGAAAACTTTAGGATAAAAAGACTGCACAGAATGTCATTTCTCTGTTGAAAACTATCGTTAAAATGCAACGCGCGTGCTGCTCTTGACGTTCTTTGGCGTTTCCATCGGAGCTGTAGCTGTCGCACGAGAAGTTGACACGCCAGTGTACGCGCTGGCAGTTGGGTCCTCCTTGGGCGTGTAGATACTGCGTCTTGAACTGCGCAGGTAGCTCGGGATCCAGTGCACCCAGTCCAGCATGCGCGATACCACCGCCACGTACAAAACGCCCGACATCTTGTTGGAATCAATCGCTTGTTCTTCTGCTTCGCAAATTGCTCAATGAACAACGTCTTCGATATACCTAGAAAATGATGTTGCCAGCACTTTGCGAGGATCGGAGGTACCAGTTGATTCAATACTTTTTCGAATACTTTTCAACCGCGAAGAGTGGGTGACACACGGCGGAGCTCGTGGTGGCGCTACAACTACTCGTCTTCGACGAATCTCGAGCTGGTTTTACGGCTTGAATGTTTTCTTGCATAGTGTTACATCAAAATTCGACGTTTGTTCGGAAGTGAATTACCCCAAGCACCTTAAAGTGGCAAGTACTCTTGGAAATGAACGATCGATCGGCATGTGCAGGCGTAGTCGTTCTTGGCTCTACAAAACCCCACTTCGATATTAGGCATCGCCTATATTCGTTCAGACCTGCGAAGTAGTTGCATCTTCGTTTTATGAAAACTCATGGCAGTACAAGTACAACTACTGGTAGCCGTATGAACGTTTCGAAATTTCCGAGATTGAACGAGTTCTGTCACCTCAGCTTAATGAGAGAACATGGCATTTGAACTGAACTGTTGAAAAAAAAAAAGTGGACAACTTCCAGTTTTTTACTTTTCAAGTTATGTTCTACAAATTTGGGCGAAAACGACAATACTTCAAGTAATAACAAAAAGAAAAATCGCAAATAAGGCATCGTATTAGTTGAAGTGAATTTACTTCAACGTCTTTTCGACCAATCAACGGGCATTTCCACGATGCCTCTCCACCGAGAAGAATGGGAGACGCTGGTGGTGGCGGCGGAGCTGGTGGCGGCGCTGTGCACGGCGTTCTGGTTGGCAACGCGGCGCTTAGGACGCATGGACAGCCTACCTCTGTCCAGTGAACCGGCGGCTTTGCTGCAGCCTCGAAGCTGCTGGTCTTTGCGTGCTTTACTGGCCTATAGAGCTGCAGCTTCGACTTTTTTCTTACTGGTTCAAATATGGGACGTGTACCGCTCTAGAGGCCGCTGTTTGGCCTTCTACACTTCATGGAACTTCATTCTACAAGGTGTGTACTTCGCTGGAGCCGCGTGGCGTACCAGACGCCAATTACAGCTTCGATTGGATGAAAGAACTGCGAGTTACACTGCGCTGGTGGATGGAGACGAAGACAGCCCCTTTAAAAGACGAAAGAGAGTGCTTCGAACGAGTGGATTGAACTGGATCGACCTGGAGTTGTTGCTGGATGTCTGTTTGGCTGCTTCGCTGCTCATTTGCTTTGTGGTGTGGACGATCTTGTACCCTTACGCTGTCAAGGCCGGTCATCCCGAGAAACTCCTGAACGGAGTGAGCTACTGTCAACATGGAGTCAATGTGGTGCTGCTGCAAGTTGATTTCTTCGCTACAAGACACTTGGTGTCGAAAGATGCCTTGCCGTTGATCATGGGCTGGCCGTCGGTGTACGCAGTCTTTGCGTGGATTGTGCATGGCACAGTGGCTAAAGGCTTTTGGCCATACCCGTTCCTTGATCTGAACACCCCGTGGGCTCCTTTTTGGTACGGACTTCTACTCGCGGCTCATATTTTGGCGCTGGTGCTCGTCATGCTGCTGTCGAAGATGAAGCACAAGCAGCAGAGGACTGTGACTTTCGCAGACCAAGTGGACCCTTGATCGGGAAAGATGCTCCAAGCTGTGAAGTGGAAGGGTACTATGAATTGTAAGGGTAAGTAGTTTACATCTCAGCCGCAGCTACGTAGAAATCAAAAACGCGCGGTAGCAACAGTGTCAAGATATGATCTTTGCCTCGATCAGTTCGCCGCCTTCTATTTCATAGTCCTGTCAAAGTAAGACGTTGTGAGTGAACTACAGCAGTTGAATGGTACTGGAACAAAGACTATATCACCAACCTCGAAAGTGTCTGGCGCCATCATTTTCTCGCCATCTATCGTGAGTGAAATGCAGGACACCTCACACTTCTTCTCCTTCGCGATCTTAGCAAACAGCACTTCAATCTTGGACGTCTAACACACGAGCACACTGTTAGGAATCAATCCGGCAACGCACGCATCAGAGCGTGCAGTACCGGAACAACTTGATGTGTTTCTGGGTCGCGTTCTGCGTATCGAAGTCGGATATCAATAGTCTTGGACTTCGGCTGCGCGGCCGCACTTTTGCTGAATTTTACAGAAATCTCGTCTAGGTCGATGAGGCCGTAAAAATTAAGTCGTTCGTTCAGCCGAAGTTCCTGGTCTTGTATACTCATAACGACATCCTTTGGGTTCGCGATACCGTGCTTCTTGCAGTAACTGGTATGAAGTTTGTCGACTGTTGCAGTCTACAAATGAACATATTCATTAGCGCTGGCGACCGAATATTATCCATTGCCTACCGCGTACCGAATCAATCTTGAAGATTTCCGACCGCTGGCCGAAAACAACCAGTCGCAAGCGCAAATATGTCTTCTTCTGCGCCTCGTTTTGCTGAGTGAAGTCCACCTTAGCTTCAATGAGATCACCTGTGTCTAAGTCTTCGCTCGCCGGTGTTCCAGCAAGTGGTAAGGGGCCCCCATCGAGCGACATCTTTACTGCCGACCGCGGCAGACCATGCAAGTCACAAAAGCGTGTGTATAGCTGGTCAAAAGTCTCCTTCTGCAATAGGTCATGCAGAATCCAACGTTAGAAGTCACCCAGTTAAAAAGGTCCTCTATCCGCCTTACCTTGTGAATTCCAATCTCATCGACAGCCCCGCCGTTTGACCGAATGTGTAGAGAGATCAGAGGTCCTTTATCCACGACTGGCTGCGGTGGTGGAGGTGCAACAGGTTCAGCAGGCTCCGCATCAGCACTGTCCTCGTCGGAATCCGAGTCCAGTGAGATAATCTCCAGATTATTCACGGTCGTCTGTCTCTTAGTGGTAGACACCTTGTCTAAAATGGCTCGCGTTTGGTTCAGCACTTTGTCCTTCTCCAGTTTTTGTCGGATCTCCTGCTCGAGCCGTAATTTTCGTAGACGTTCAGCCTCACGCTCCCTTGGGGTGTACAGATCGTCGTCATCTTCATCACTGCCAGCCTGTAACTTCCTCGCTGCGATAGCAATACCAAAACTGTCAAAACCTCCTCATTTACAGCAGCATAGTCTCATTCCGCACCCGTTTTCGAAGGACTTTTGCCGTTCTTCGCCGCTGCTTTGTGAGGTGACGCGCTGGATCGTCGCCTCTTAGTGGGCGTCTTCTGGATCGTAAAGTCGTCAAAATCCTCGTCGTCTTCGCCTTCGTCGGATGAGGACGAGAGAGAAACTAATACATGTGTAGGAGGATAAAGACTAGGGTTAGAAAAGATTTTTTGCGGTATGTAGTTGACTGCAGAAGGTGACAAAGATATCAACGGATAGCTAATCGACTGGATCATGCGACGCACCCATCATCTGGCGCTTCTTGTTGCGCTCCAGCGTGTTGTAGAGCTTCACGTCCTCCTCGTCCGAGCCCATGTTGGTGGTCAAACGAGCTCTTCTTTGTGATTTTTGGCAGATGGTGTGGTACAATGTCCCCCTTTTGAAATAAATTAATTTCAGCCAATCACAAGAATGTCAAATTGACTGGGCACCCTTTGAAGCGTCATTTGCCCATCAAGAAGCTCCAGCAATGGCGCCGTCGTTATTCAAGAGCAAGAAGCGCTCCCGCGACGCCGAGAAGGAGGCCGCTGCGTCGGATGCTGCGTCTTCTCCTTCTTCTAATGAAAGCAGCAGCGAGAGCGGGAGCGACAGCGAGGATGATGAAGTAGAAAACGCCATGTTCCGCCCTGCTCCCAAGCAAGAGGTTGAGGCTGAATCCGAGCCAGAACAGGACGAGGAGGAGGAAGAAGATGAAGTTAACACGCCGTCTAAGGAGGAGGTCGAAGACCCAGTGAAACAGAAGAAACAGAAGAAAGAGAAGAAGGTGGAGCAGCCGGAGGAAGAAGACCAGGAGCTTAAGGAGGAGATCGACCGCAAGACGGAGGCTACTGTCTACGTGGAAGGCATCGCATACAAAGCCAATGAAAGTGATTTGGTGACCCACTTCTCCTCCTGCGGCACAGTACGGGAAGTGCGTATGCCTCGCTATCAGGACTCGGGCAAACCTCGTGGATACGCTCACGTGGTGTTTGACGATGAGGCTGCGCTGAAGAAGGCACTGAAGCTTGACGGACAGTACCTTTTTAACCGCTACCTGTCGATCCGTAGAGCTGAAGCCCCTCGCGCTGTTGAAATGGCACTGAAGGAGAAGAATCAGAATGCTACCAAGAAGGCTGTCAAAGGGTGCCGCACGGTGTACATCAAGCAGTTGCCTTACGAGGTTGAGGAGGACGCTATCCGTGAAGCACTGGCTTCGTGCGGAACTATCACCAGCGTGCGACTGCCGATTTGGAATCACACCAAGAAGTTAAAGGGATTTGGCTACGTCGAGTTTTCGAGCGAGGACGAAGCGCTAGCTGCTGCTCGTCGCAGTGGCATGAAGATTGGCAACCGCATGGTGTTGATCAGTCTGGACGCCCCTGGAAGCGCCCCCAAGGCCAGCTTCCGTCAGGTTGATGGCCAGTACTGGAACAAGGGAGAGGAGGCCAAGAAGTCGCTGGCCAAGAAGATCAGCGAGAAGCAGCAGCGCCAGTCGGCCAACAAGAAGCGGAAGACCAAGTAAACCTAGCTACATCGACATTGCCCATGAGAATAGAGCTATATTTCATGTATACCTGCCTGAGTCTTCTTAACCTGTACACGTTCATACAGATATAAACAAAAGTGAAAAGAGACAACGTTCAATAGGTATCTAAAGAAGCAGGCAGCCTTATCACCGCCTGCGCTTCCTATTACTGCTCGCTTAAGCTTCTATCGGACGTGCCTCCGACTGTCTTGTTTCTGCCGCTGCCTCTTCTTAGACCGTAAAGGCGACGGGCTTCTGCGCGAGTTCGACGACGTCGAAGTTGCGAAAGCCACGGACACCCGCCGTGTGCTGCACCTGGTCGAACCAGCGGACGAGGTTGGCGAACTGATCGCGCTGAGCCTGCGTGAAGCTGTTCACAGCCGCGTGCAACGTGTAGAAGAGCGCAGCGTCCGCGAGCGTCACGCGGTTGGCAGCCAGGTAGGTTTTCTGCTGCAGTGAGGCCTCCAGCACCTGCCAGTGCGTTGGGGCAGCCGCAGGAGGGCAGCGCTGGATGCCACGCGCGAAGTCGATCCACATGGCCACTTGGGCGACCTCGAAAGGCGTTTGGCCCAGCAATTCGTGCTCCCGGTCAGCGAAGCGCGCGAGGTACTTGGCGATGGTCGTGGGCTCGTACAGCTCCGTAGTCTTGCCCAGACGCACGCGCAGACGTCCAGAGGCAGCAGAGCCCAGGTTCACCCCGCAGAAGCGAGCCATGAAGCGCAGGAACTCGGCATCCGCCGACTGGTCCAGTGACACCGACATGGCTTTGATCTATCAAAAATGACTTCTGTGACGGAAGGAATGGCTTATACCCTAATCAATGTGTACTACATGAATATTATGTAAACCCTATGTACCACACTAGAATACTGAGAGTGATGGTCAATTTGGGTTCACTTTTTGACCCGCATCCAAAGCCTTAGGTCACTTTCCAATATGGCAGGACGGAAGCTCGTGGATATTGGCGCGAATTTATCGAGTGGCCAGTTCCGCCACGACATTGCACAAGTGCTGCGTCGAGCCAAGCAAGCTGGAGTGGACACTATCGTCATCACTGGCACGAGCGTGGCCGAGAGCCGTCGCGCCGTTCAACTTGCCAAAAGCCATTCCGCATCGTCGTCGGTGGCGCTTTTCACGACTGTTGGGGTGCACCCACACGACGCCAAGGACTTCGACGAGCACTCGACTGTAGCGGACATGCGTGCACTGATTACAGGCGAAGACGGGGAGCTGGTGGTGGCTGTGGGCGAGTGCGGACTCGATTTTAACCGTGACTACAGCCCTAGAGATGCTCAAGTGAACGCGTTCAGAGCCCAGGTAGCGCTGGCCTGCGAGCTTAAAATGCCACTATTTGTGCATGAAAGAGAAGCACATGAGGCTCTGGTGGAGGTGCTACAACCCTTTATTGAGAGTGGACAGCTCCCCCCGACGGTTGTGCACTGCTTTACAGGGACGGAAAAGGAGATGAAAAGATATCTTGAACTGGGCTTTTACATCGGACTAACGGGGTTTATATGCATGAAACCTCGCGGTCTTGCAGTGAGGAACATCATCTCAGATATTCCAATTGGTCGACTGATGATAGAGACCGACGCGCCGTTCATGTATCCGTACCCTGTGGACAGACGGAAGAAACGTGCGCGCTGTGAGCCGAAGGACATTGCAGCAGTCGTTCAGACGCTGTCGGGTTGCTATGGGATTACGGAAGACGAGGTTGCCCGAGCAACGACGGAGAATGCGACTCACTTCTTTCGCCTACGTGAACGGGGAGTGGATTCTGTTTCCTGTGATAGAGAGGGGAAATCAGCTTCACCCGTGGAATCCGTGAACCAGGAGGAAATCGAAGGGGCTACTATCCTGAATGGTGGAGATGGAGAAGGTGGAGGCCAGCTACTTCGTATTGCGACGGCTTTATATGCTGTGATGCGCCGTGTACTGCGTGTGCATTCCATTCGTGCGAATCGAAAGATTCCAGGCCTGCGGAACCAGCACTTGAGTACAATTGAACTTGTGGCCGCGTTGTCGGCTGGTGGAGTGTTGTCTGGAGCTCGGCTCAACTCAACGGATATTATGTTCGACGCAAGAGGTGCTCTACTAGCTGCTGGTGCCAAAGGGGGAGTTTTCAATGCTACCTCGCATACTGGTGGCAGCATTTCTCTCATGCTTCAAGGCGCTCTACCCGTGCTGGCTTTCCGTGATAGCCCGACGCAGTTAAGTTTGCGTGGTGGGACCAACGTCGGCTTCAGTCCGACGATCGACTTTATGCAGGTGCCTTTGCGCTCTCTTCTCGCGCAGTTTGGAGTCCTTGTTGACGTGGAAGTATCCAAACGCATGTTCTTCCCCGGTGGTGGGGACCCTAGCGGCCAAGTGCAAGTCTCTGTGATCCCCATGGAAAATGGGAAACCTCTTCAAGCTATTAACCTAGCGGAGGCTTCTACCTCTATTCGCAGTGCATTTATTCGAGTGATTGCGTTTGGCTCTTCGGCGAACGAGAATATGGCGGATCATTATGCGAGTGCATTGAAGTTAGCAGTGAGCAAGGGTTTTGGCGGTGGGCAGCTTGTAATGGAGGACGAGTGCATCGTGGAGACCACCAGAGCTAAACCCCAGAGGAAGAAGCCGTTCAAGGGTCATAAACAGAGAACCGCTGTCTCTGCTCTTGTCGTGCTGGAGACTGAGACTGGTGGAATCATTTCAGTGGACAGAACTACTAATGTGAACGAGTCCACAGCCAGCATTCTTGCGGACCAGATAACCTCAAAGCTGAACGAGTACGTACGAAGTGGTACGTGTGTTGACGAGCATCTCGCCGATAATGCTGTGGTGTTCATGGCGTTGGCACAAGGTACCTCTCGGCTTCGTGTGCCGTGTAAGGCGCGGCGTACTTCAATACACTTGGAGACGGCGTTGGAGATCGCTGCTCAACTTACAGGAGCTACGTATCGCCTCAAGGAAGAAGAATTGACTGCTATTGTCGAGGTTGACGGTATCGGCCATCGACGCTGAGGTAATATCCATATGACGCCTTTAGCTCAAGTTTCTTTTTTCATTTAGCACGTTTCTCGTAAAGCGGCGCTTTAGGTGGGCAGTCGCAATCATCAGTGGCCATGAAAGAAGGTCCAGAAGAATTGGCTGTGAGTTCTCGTCGCAAGAACGATGCCTTGGCAAGTCGCGCGGGACGAGTGAGTCTGCAGTGGTCAATGCCCACATTGGAGGGTAAACCACCAAGTGCTCGTGGTGGCCATTCTGCAGTTCTGGCAGGAACTCAACTGCTGATCTTTGGAGGACACTATTTCGGCAGTGCGGGAGGTTTCGTGTACTTGAACGACTTACATCGCCTGGATCTGGGCACTTCATCTTGGGCTGAGGTGATATTCCCCAAGGAGCAGCCACTTCGACGCCAGCAGACGGATGAAGGCGATATTGAACCCTCGATTGTTCTACCAGCGCCACGTTACGGCCACTCGGCGTTGCTTTTGAACGGAGGTGAACGCATGTTCATCTTTGGGGGTCGTGGAGCCCAAGGAGAGGCATTCCGAGATATGTTCTTCTTCGATCTGAGTGCGATGGCCTGGCTGCAAGTGCAGTGGACTACGGACTGTCCTACTGGACGATACGGCCATGCCGTGGCTTCCGTTGACGACGAGAATATGTTCGTCTTCGGCGGTTGGGATGGCAAGAAGAGTATGAATGATCTGTGGCTGTACGATTCCCTCGCCTTCACTTGGCGCCGACCGAAATGCTCGGGTAAAGCTCCTACCCCACGTCAGAACCTCTCGATGGTCAGTCTCTGTAGCACGGGAGACGGTAGTCCTGCATCGCTGCTTTTGTACGGAGGTTACACTGTGCTGCCCGATACGCTGCCCGTGTACAACAAGGACGTGTTCGTTTTCGATGTGGCCGCAATGGCTTGGAGTCGTCCCAGACTCGTTGGCGAGTATCCTCTCGGGACGTTTGGACAGTCGCTGAGCCTGGCAGGTGCAGGTAGTGGGGCGGAGTTAGCGATGATGCTTGGTGGCTGGTCTGGGACTGAGCGTACTCCACTGTTCATGGGGGACAAACACATTCGTGAACTGGTTCGGCAAGAGAATCGAGAGCAGCGACTCGCTGGTGGCAATGGAGCTAATCAACGCGAGGGGAAGCGGCAGAAACGGGATCGCAAGAAACAGCACGAGCGGGAGCTTCGCAGCGCGTCCTCGTACGCCCGAGTCCTGGACGTGCAGAACATGGAGTGGCATCGAGTTTCTGCTTGTGGTGTGGCTGTGGCGAACCGCTACGGCCATACGTCGACGCTCGTAGGTCCTCACCTCTTCCTTTTCGGCGGCTGGGACGGCAACCGAGCACTCAACCATCTCGCTGTAGGTGAACTCTCGATTGCCCCCGAGCCTGAACCGGCTGAAGGCTCGTTCATGCACTAACAAGAAAGGTACTTGCTTTTTCATCTTGTGGCTCTATTGTGTCTATAAGACGGCTGCCTACTCGAGACGGTCGATAGCCTTCTTAATGTCTTCGATGAAAGCTGCGAGCGGCTTAGCACCGTGCACCTGATTGTCCCGAGTGCGGATATTCACCTCGCCTGACGCTTGTTCCTTGTCGCCTACCACCAGGATGTAGTTGTAGCCAGCAACCTGCGCCTCCCGCACACGTTTGTTCAGCGTCTTGCTGCCGTCTTGCACATCCACAAACAACCCGCGAGGTGTGGCCTTCTGCAGCTGGCTTGCCACTTCGTGTGCGTACTCACGATGTGCCTCGGAAATCGGCAACACCGCTACTTGTCGAGGACTGAGCCAAAGCGGCCACTTGCCTCCGGTGTGTTCAATGAGGATGGCCATCATGCGCTCAATGGATCCCAGCACGGCACGGTGAATGATGATAGGCGTGTGAGCTTCGCCATCAGCGCCATCATACTCAAGCTCGAAGTTGATCGGAAGTTGGAAGTCCAGCTGGATCGTGCCGCACTGGTGTTGGCGTTTCAGCGCGTCCGTCACGACGATGTCAATCTTCGGGCCGTAGAAAGCGCCATCGCCTTCATTGACAGTCCACGGCTGGCCGAAGTCATCCAGAGCCAAACGCAGTTGGTCTTCAGCGTCATCCCAGAGCTCGAGGTCGCCCATGAACTTTTCCGGACGCGTCGAAAGACGAAGGTTGAACTTGAAGTCGAAAATGCCGTACACGTGCTTGATGAAGTCCAGGGCATGAGAGATCTCCGATTGAACCTGAGCAGCCGTACAGAAGATATGTGCGTCGTCCTGGTGGAAACGGCGAACGCGGGTAAGACCCGTTAGTGCACCGGAAGCCTCATTGCGATGAAGTGCAGAGAAATCGGCGAGACGAACGGGTAGTTCTCGGTATGAGTACTTCTTCGCCTCTCGGAACATCAGACAATGTCCGGGGCAGTTCATAGGTTTCAGTCCAAACTGGTCGTACTCTTCTTCACCGTGAGTATGGTCATGGTCACGCTCTTCACACGTTTCATCAGTGGAAATGCCCTGAGAAACCATGAACATATCGTCGTGGTAGTTTTTCAGGTGACCTGAAGTCTCCCACAGCTCCTTCTTGAAGATCAACGGCGTGATGACTTCGTCGTATCCACGACGGCGATATTCGCCACGGATGAAGTCGGCGAGAGTGTTGAATACGCGCGTGCCGTGGGGCAGGAAGAACGACGATCCAGGGCTGAGCGGGTGGAACATGAAGAGCTGCTGCGCGCGGCCAATCAGGCGGTGATCTCGCTTCTTCGCTTCCTCCTGCAGGTGGCGCCACTCCTTGAGCTGCGCATTGCTAGGGAACGAAATTGCGTACACGCGCTGCAACAGTTCTTTGCCTTCCCAATGGGACGCTCCACATCTCGTGATCTCGAATGAGGACAGTATTCCTATTGGAAACACAAGACACAGTCAATCTCATTAGCATAAATAATTAAATTCGCGAAGATGCACGCATGTTTGTCCACGTGTAGCTCGCCAACACTCATTATGAGAGCGGGGAGTCGTTAATAGACAGAAATCGTTATAGGACGAAGAGGGGAGAGCACCCAATGGTACAGAGAGAGCAGCGGATAGACTCTCAATTACTCTCTCACTCTCTTCTGCTTGTATAAAGCAGAGAACAGTCCAGCATATAGATAGACATTCCGAAGCCACTTACCAGTGTGAGGCACGTGAGGGCCACGGCACAAATCGATCAGCGGACCAGAGCGATAAAGCGAGATGGCTTCACCCTCGGGGATTTTATGCAGCATGTCCCTCTTAAAGTCCGAGTAGGCAAAGAGTTCGTCCGCAAACTCGCGCGTCACTTGCAAGCGTTCGAACGGCTGACGGGCCTTGACGATCTTCTTAATACTCTTCGCCAGTTCGTCGAAATCCGTCTCCGACACTGTCAGTCCGTCTTGCAGGAACATCTCATAGAAAAAGCCTCCATCACTGAGCGGAGGACCATCCGTGAGTCGGATTTTATCCTGAAACTTTTCCTCCAACGCCTGGCCAAGCACATGGGCCGAGGAATGCCAGAAGACGCTCTTGCCTTCATCACTCGAAAAGCTGAGACGTTCATAACCACCACATAACAGTCAGTTATAACACTAAAAATGCTGTGGACGGATGTTTCGATCTCACTCCAGCACTTGCAACGCTCCGGACCGCTCCAAAGGCGTTCGAAGGTCCAGGAGTTCCCCCGTCTCCTCGTTCTTAGAGACCAGCGCCTGGAACTTGGGCAGCCCCAACTCCTGCATCTTCTTGAGCACGTCAATAGACGTGGAGACGCCTGCAACTCCTTGGAAGGCGAAGGAGCCGTCGTTCGGCAACTTAACGGCCAGTTCCAGGGGTTCATTGCGCGCTTGAGCCTGTTCCACTGTCTGCGCCTGAGCCGCCTGCTGCCGCTCCAGCTCCTGCGTCCACAGAGCGACGCGGTCGTCCCGTATGGAGATCGTGGCCAGGCCGCGCGCCTGCCGCAGCAGCGAGGGAGCGCGCAGCCCGAGGCGCCTGCACCTCACACTTACGCTCAGCATCACTACAGACAACGACGGATATATCCGACGTCACTGAATGCCATCCGCCATACAATTGGGAGGTTCAATATATCCGACAGATAAATCCGACACAACCAATGATTGGACAAATATATTTTGTTTTTGTGCATAATTGCAACAGCAGATCCTGTGATAAACCATAAAAAGGTGTGTATTTAAACTGATACCTCTGGATGCTTCGGAATAGCTTTCCTGAAGCTACGAATTATAGTCTCTGTTTTAATTGCATCCCAAGCGGCAATTGTAGCGTTAATTGCTCGGATACGTTTTTCTTTAGCAGAGCCACCTGAGCAACATCTGCCACTGCTCCGAATTTTAGCCTTCAGTGGGCCCATTACTCCCACATCTAGTGGCTGGCAAACAGCAGTGCTATTGGGGGGCAATGGGACCACTGTAGCGTTTGCCTCTTCGGCAACTACCCGCTGTCCTTCTTCTGAGACGTGACATTCAAAGTTGTCAAGAAGAAGGACAGAAGGTTGATCTATTTCAAACTTTAAAAGTTTTTCGACATAGAATTTCCACGTCAAAGCATCCATCCATGCATTCTCTTGAAAGGCATAGAAATGCCCGTCGGGGTATTCCGACATCTCATTTGCCTGAAGTCGGCCACCAGGGACGCCTCGGATGATGAACAGAATTGGCAATTTCATTCCTAACAATAAAAGCAAAATTGTAAGAAATAAATCAATAAATAAA
>LGSM01000319.1:0-54497 GCA_001314345.1 Phytophthora multivora
TTTTTTACAGTTTTATCACATGATAAAATAATGGCCTCTTCAAGGGTCAAACGCTGCGCAAGTTGCGCAGAAGTTGACCCAAAAAGAGAGTTGCGCATGAGTTGACCTGCGCAGAGTTTGGCCCAATAAAAGGGATATTCACTTGAGAGGACTTGATAGCAAATTGAAGAGTGAGTGTATTTAGAGGTTAGAGTCGAGATGCATGTAGCCACCTTCACAGCCACCAATACTGCATTATGTGGTTTGCCAGATATTTACCCACGTATTTTTACGAGTGTAAAATATAATCATGCTCTTTGTTGTTTTTACGTTTTTACTCATTTGCATAATGTGACTGATCTTTCACAGTGGTGCACGCAGCACCACGATAGACGTACAGAAATGGGTTGTGGAAAACCCTTGGCGGCGCACGAGGCTCCATGATAGACGTTCAGCCAAGAGCGTTGGCAGAGCCTTTGTTGGTGCAGGCACAGTAGTAAATAACCCCCGCAAGTGTATACAATCGGATAGAAGAAGAAAAAAAAACTTATGTATACTTTTGTATACATGTACCGTGCCACTTCCTTTAGTTGATACTTACGTCTGATACCGATGACCAGGTCGTGAAAAAACTCGTTTGTCTTGGTTTTCTTGGCCTGGTCAAAGTACCAAGTGCGCCATAGACATTCGTCTAAATAGCTCGGGACCTTTGTTTTCACCATTCCGGTCTCACTCTTCGTTCTGGCCTTCACCTTGACCTCCCACACACCCTCAATGTGATTGGTGCACGCACCAGTGACTGGATCCACGAAATTCTTCGTGTGGTCCACCCACTGGCGCGTGTACCGCATGTCAGCAAGCAGCTCGTTGTTCTCGAGCGTGTACAAGGTGCCTTGGTTGTACGTCTTGATGCACTTGGACAATGTAGGTTTCGTGCGGTCGTCATAGACAACCTTCGCGAACCACTTTTTAGTGGTTCGATCCACTCCACCAAAACCCCGAAAGTCGAGGTGTTTTTTTTTCGATTGTATTTTTGCTTCTTTTTAATACTGGTTTCGTCAATCTCCACTACATGACCGTCACTACCAACTTACACATCCAGACAATATTAGTTAGATAAATTTACAAATATACTCGAAGTCAAATGGAATAACCTTCATATCACACCGCTACATCTCGGCCGTGCAGATGTCTCGCACGTATGCGTACCACTGGCCAGCGATCTTAGGGGTGAGCTCCACGTGCTGACTAGCCTCCATGACGTGGATGCCGCTGGCCCAGAAGTACAGGATCTTGAGCAACTTGGATAGGGGCGCCTTGGATGAAGCAAAGAACGAGTTCATCCTGGCGTTCCTTTCCGCACGGCAGCTGGCTCTGCTGCACCGCCAACGAGACCCAGTGTGCAGCATCCATGCTGCACACTTTGGGCAGTTGGCGGAAGCAGTGAGTAGTCCTACTCTCATGCACCACGTAAGAGCTTGCTCTTACGTGGTGCATGCGAGCATGACTGCGTTGAACGTGTAGGCCTCCGCCTCGACGCTGACATCGTATTCGTACGACGCCATTGAGACGGAGTGGAGGTGGACTTGTGGGCGGCGGGTTTTTTCTTCGAATGGAGGCTCTGTGGCTAGCAACGCGCGAGACCAGACGTGGATAAGCTGTACAACGTATTATGTATAATATACTATGGGAACTCTATGGCTAGCTGCTGCAGGTTGGCAACTAACCGGTTCTTATGGGTTCAGTGGGTACACTGTACCTCTTGTACCCATTAACCGGTTAAGCCGAACCGGTCCAATGCGACATCCAGTGATTAGATGAGTAGGTTGATTGGATGCAGTACCACATGTCTTTGCACAGACTAAGTAGTAAGACCAATAATGCAATCACTTCTGAATTTCTATTCAACACCTCAAGTGACTTCCCTCGACTCGGCCGCCTCGCGTCAAGCTTCGGCAGCCCTCGCCTCCGGGTACGTCAAGATCCAACTGTGACCTTCTTCACTAGCAGACCAGATGAGTATATAAATGTATTATGTATTATGTATAGTATACTCTATCCAGACCTGTATACACTCGCGGGGGTTATTTACTACTGTGCCGTGGTGCACGCAGCACCACGATAGTCGGACAGGCAAGGGCGTTGGAAAACCCTTTGCGGCGCATGAGGCTCCACGAAGACGTTCAGGCAAGTGCTATGGAGAACCCTTGGCGGCGCACGAGGCTCCACGAAAGATGGACTGGTAAGGGCGTTGGAAAACCCATGGCGGCGCTCGAAGCTCCACAATAAACGTTCAGGCAAGAGCGTTGGTAGAGCCCTTGGTGGTGGCCGCAGCACCCCGATAGATGTTCAGATAAAGGCTTTGGAGAACCCTTGACGGCGCACGGGTCAACATCGCCCAACTGCTCGGCTTTTACCCCCAGAGATGGCATTGGATTCCATTGTCTACCTTGCTCTAGTTCGCCCTGCTCAGGAATTCTTTAGGAATTCTTTCGATGCAGTTCAAACGTGGCAGACATAGGGTCGAGGGCAGAGACGCTGGAAATTCGTCATATTACTACCTATTTAGGCCAGGGGGGACAAAAAGGAGAACGTATCCGGGTGGCCATCAACACCTCGTTATTTGGCTGTGATACGCACTTTTCGGTGAGCGGTTACCGATATGTTGCTGTTGCCTTCACGGAGAGGCATATTAAATCTACTTGGTCTAACAAATAAATGTTTGACTTGCAAGCCGCTCATGCTTCTACGATAGCCTCAACGTTGTACAGTAGGTCACTACGGGATCCCTATTTCATGTCACGATATGAATTGGCTGAGTTTCAGCTCTTCCCATATTAATGGCAGCCGTTCCTCGAAGTTGGAGATCCAAGTGGTGTTTCTTGTCCGGTTTGTACGTCCACTGCTTTGAACATCCCAAAGGAAACAATTTCTACGCATCATCAAGTAGATTAACGACCTTCAGAATCTCAACGACAAATTACCTGTGTCCAGCCACCGTACACTCAAATGAGCATTGCTGAAGTTACAAGTTGCTTGTTCTCGGAACATATTTTATATATATAATTATACAGACTCGTACTCTTTCTTTGTATAAGGACGGCAGTTATCGATACTAAGTGATACTTTTTAATTAATCGTCTTCCACTGACGCTAAAAGCTAAAAGCTACGGCAGCCCCGCTGAAATCCCGATCTGCTGAGCGGTGTTTATCAGAAACACTAGTATTAAAAAGTGTCGGGGCATTTTGCCGACCCATGCTGGAAAGTTGTTGCTCTACCAATTGATGGTGATCTGTGATTCGAAGCGTGTCGTTGTTGTGGTGGACGCTTTGGCGGCATTGATGTTGGACTCGCTTAGAAAGACTGGCATTCGGTGCTGTGTGTCCGAAAACTGCACTAGCCCTTATAAGGCTCCCCTCTATCCTTTTTGTTAGCGTCGACTACGTGGAGCGACAAACATTTCGATCCTTTCTGTCGTCACTTGCTGACCAACACATGACCAGCAGAATAATTGTCTACTGAAGCTGCCCCATACCATGACGGAGCCACCGCCATTCTGCCGTCGCACTGTCTGCCTGGTTGGGAGGCGCACGTCCCGTCAATAGTGTCGGAGCCCATCCGGCCCGTCGAGATTTAACGTCTTCTCGTCCGAAAAGATGATACTCTGCCACGACTTCGGCCGGTCTATCATGTCCTGTGCCTACTTGAGGCGCGCAGCCTTGGGCTCTCCTTGGATATAGCCCCACATTCATTTGGCCCCACATCCTATAAATTGAGAATTGAAGTTACAAAAGTAACAGTCATTTCATTACGTGTTTACACTACGTTTCAGTAGTAGTGTCGGCTCCTTCTTCTTCTACGCCGCCGAAATCCAACAAGAGGGAGCGTGTGGGTCACACGAGCAGGAACTAGGAGACACCTGTCACCAACGGAGCTGGGTGGACCAACCGGTTGCTGAAATCCAGCAGAGACAGCATAGGGAGGGGACAGTAGTAACAGCTACGACCTCGGGTAGGTCAGTAACCTGTCCTCGAGCTTGCCCGAACATGTAACGTGTAAATATACGCAAACCGAGTCTTTCCTGACACGCCTTCTCCGTCCACGCTCCAGACTCAGTTCTCACGGCCAAGACGCAATCAGTAGGCACCGTAGCCACTCGGTAGCTAACCGAGATCCCTGCCCTCTACACAGACTCCTCCATGATCGCCACCTCAGAACCCTGTGCCTCACCTCGCTAATGACTCGACACGCCTCCGCCGACGAGTATTGTCGCAGTACGAAGCCACGTACGAAACCCCTTAATGCTGTTGGGTGACACCGGCCGTTGCCGCAGTACTTCACGCGTTGTGTATTAGCTGCTTAACCCTTCTCAACCGAGCATAATCGCAACTGAGAGGTGTGGCGGCTGACCGCGCACCCAGAGCTCTCCTAGCTACCGCCGCCCCTCTAACTACACCTGAACTAAGTATACTGGTCGCCACCGCCAGGATCTTCCTTCGGCGACGCTCTGCGAGTCTTCTCCGCCGTCCACTTACCTTCCGTCCGCGTCGTTCGCCTTGTCCGTATACTTATCACCGTCGTAGTCGTGCCGTGTCATCCCTCCCGTAGCGATCTTCTGGAGTAGCCATCGTCCTGCAACTTCAACGTCTCCGCTAACTCCATGTGTCCTTAGCCCTTGTAGTCATCGTCCTGCACTCCGTTGTCCCCGACTGACTTGTCGTCCACTTCCGCCAGCGGGTTACCGTCTTCGTTCTCGCCGGTGAGATCGATCGTCACTGTGGCGCGGGATACTTGTGACACTGTTCGCCCTTCAGGTGCGTGGAGCACCACCTGTCCACAGTAGTACTTGACAATACCAGTTACAAAACACAGAGCACCTCAGTCAGAGTAGCCTGTGGCGGAGTAAACCAGCTTCGCCACAGGTACTCATCGAGATACGTGGGAAGCAAGTATTGCTTCATGCCACGCATGGCCGGCACAAAATTGCAGTCAGTATCCTCATTAGCGTAGGTAGGTGGCACAGGCAAACGGTGCCTTCACATGCTGCTTCACCCGGATCTCCCCAGGCGCCCTCAATTCGGTTTGTGTGGGCGCCGGTATCCGGGTCGACGTAATTCTCGCTGTGGTTCACCCACAGATGCCCGTAGTTCATACCTTCGAGGTACGGGTTGTTGGCTAGCGTATGTCGTCCGTCCACTGACACATAGGAGGAAAACTGGTCGGTCGTGACGGTCGTGCTGCAATCAATTCATAACATTAGACTTGAAAATCGTAATAAAATACAATTACTCACCCAGCTTTGATGTGTTTCTTGATCAAGCTGGACAACGTCGGCTTTCGTGCGATCCCCGGACGTCACGACGCCGAACCATCGGGTCCTAGTACGATCATCACCCCTGAAAAGCCAACAGTCTGGGTAGCGACGGTCACGGCCGTACTTCGACTTCTTTGTGAGCGATGTCTCGTCGATCTCGACGACGCGGCCGTCGCCACCGATCTGCGTAGGAATAGAGAGCATCTCTTTGGAGCAAATATCACGGCAATATGCATACCATTGCATAGCCTCTTGCACATTAACACCCACCATGTTCAAAGCCCTCGTCACGGGCGTTCGGGCGCCCGTGACAGAGTAGATCAGTTTCCGGAGGGGAAGCTTGCTCTTGGTAAAGAAAGAACCCGTGCGTACGCTGCGTTCGATCCGGCAAGAAGCTCGAGAGCAGCGCCAGCGCTCTTTTGAGACGTCCAGCGACATAGTGCTTGTACACATTGGACAGAGCAAAGTCGGTGCGGCCAAGTGCACAGACATGCACCACTCAAGCGTGTCTGACGCGTTGGATGTGGCGTCGATGACATCGTCGAAGGTGGTGTTGCTCAGGTCTCGTGAGGCGTTGACGTCCGTCGGCGACGTGGGAGGCGGGGGCAGTTGTCTGCAGCCGCTCGAGCATGGGCTGAGGCAGTAGTAGTGCTGGACGGCATGGGTGGTGGAGGGGGTGGTGTTGGTGGGGACTTGAGCTTGGCACAGGATTTTGCGTAATGAGCGCGCTCTTCGGCTCTTCGACCTAGCTTTCATGCGTATTTTGTGGGGCTTTATCTGATTCTATACTGATTATTTATAGATTTGAAATGGATACATTTTGAAGCGGAAGGTGTGATGCGGGGCTTGAACAGTGTATCAGTTGTGGGTTCATTCGTGATATGCCGTACGAATGTATTAGTACAGCTTATAGGTAAACCTAGCATGTGGGATTATATCCAATGAGAGCCCAGCCTTGTGCTCCTTGGTCAGCGGAAGGGTGTTGTCCATCTTCGTGTGGTCCAGCCAGTCGACTCCTGCAAGCAGGCGGCGAATTGTACGAGCTGAGCAGGCGCACGAAAGGTCCCCCTTTAGGCGAGTAGCGCTGAAGTCACCGGTAGCAGCCTTGCGGAGAATTCGGCGCGTTTTTCGCTTGGACAACAACGGCTAGGTTTGCGCCGATGACGTCGCGGTTTTAGCGCTCGTTGCACACAGGCCCGCGAGCGATGCAGCTTGGCCGCTATGGGTGGGATTCTCCAGCCTGCTTCACTCAGCCCCTTGATAAGCCCGCGTTCTTCGCCGGTTAGGGGGGGGGGGGGGTCCCGACCCATCCGTTTGTGAAATGAAGTCGCCGTCACAGTTTGGCCAGCTCTACCACGACGCGTCTCAGCTCCACCAGTTTCACTGGTGTCAAAGGCTTGCACGATCCATGTTATCATCATTCCTTTTATCTTGAAGTTTGTAAGTGAGCGGGGTGGACATAAGTTGTGACCAATACACAAAATGATTTTTTTGTATGGGAGGACCGCGATTCCGCAAACGTTGTTCCATAACAACGTTTTCTTGCTATGTCTTACAGCACATATCTAAACAGCGTCGTCTAACTCGCAGTAGTTAAAAAGTTATAAACATTTTTGTGGGTGGCCGTATTATTGTGACCAGGAGTGTACTACTCTGAAAAATGTGATGTACTGGAAGACTCGACTCGAGCTAAGACTAATTTTGAACTTGAACCAGTCAGATTACCGGTATTGATGAATCTCAAAATTTCAGCTAAACAATTAATTGTCTCAGTCAGACTATTTTCGAACATAGACTATATTTGAACATAGACTAATTACTGTAATCAGTGTAGCTAAAACCCCAAAATTGACGAAAAACGGAAGCAAAGGCAACAACACTTGGTGTTTGTATGGCTGAGCCTTTCGGCTGGGCGGTCGCTTCCGACCATTTCAGAACGAGCAGAGAGATGCGGCGAGACTCCTCGTCCAGGGAACGCTTGTTCTTCCTGCTAGTGCTATCAGGCGCACTGTTGCTGCTGTCGGCGCTGATGCTGCGCCACGAGAACGCCGCGTTACCCACACGCACGTTCCGTGACGGCTTCACGGTGGCCGAGGGGGCTGTTCGCCGAACCGAAACTGTAGCGATGGACGGGAACGGGACAAAGGTGCCGATTTCAGGTGAAAATGGAGCTGAACCCGAAGATTCCGATGTGCGCACAACGACTATCACGACTGAGGACGGCGACGAGATCACGATCAAACGGGCTGCCACATCTAAAGGCAACAAAATCACTACCATCTCTCGCGATGAGAAAGGGAAACTCACGATTGAGGACACTACGACTGAGGAGGACCAGCGTGAACAAACGGAGACGAAAACTAAGGCCGAACAAGAGCATGAGGAAGAGAAACAGCAGGATTCACAGCTCGAAGATATTCCGACCGGCTCCCCCAGCGCCATCCACAAGAAGGATACGAGTACAACAGCCAGACGCGACGAGGAGGAAGAGGTGGCAGACGGAAAAGGGAACACAGATGAAGAGGCGGTGGTTGTGAGTGGCGGCAAGAAGGTGACAGTAGTGCAGGTGAACCGGTCACTGACCAAAGTGAGTCTGGCGGATGTAGAGGAGGTGAACGACGAGAAAGCTAGAAGGTAGCGCAAGGGTACTCTTCGCTGTTGCTCTGCGCGGCACTGGCTGGTATTTATGTAAAAGTAGCGCCTCTGTCTTGCTAGGAACTGCAGACTAATGCACAAGGTAATTATTGAGATGTCTTCATCTAACTTACTGTTCCGTTTGAAGGGTTCCAGTGAGTATTGGGCAGAAATGATAGCAATAAAAGCCATTGGAACGACCACCTTGGTTGCCACCACGGCATGCAGAGCCATTATAACTGCAAAATGCACTGTTCCCCAACACTTGAACACCAATTTGGGGCCTTGAGCGGGGGGGGGACAGTACAAAACTTGAAAATGTACTTGTGCCATTTAACAAAGCTCTCGTTACACCAGACAAACAAGTTTGCCTTATTGGTAACATGTACACGTAGGCGATGCATTCCAATGGCGGAGCTATTCCTCCCTCCCATAGTGTGTGGAGCACAGGATACACTAACTTCAGAGCCGTTAGAAATTGCCATCCTCTTTGATACAGTTCCACAGCTTTTTCAGACGAGAGGTATTGGACTCCTATCGATTCAAGCAGTTACCGGTTTACATGTAAGTTTCAGATTGGCAAACATTCGGGTTGATAAACAAATGCGTGCACGAACCTGCTTCAGCTGAACCGCCTTGCGCATCTCGAGTACCTTGAAAAGCTCAGACTGGTCCAGCGTCCCGTTAGCTAAAGAAGAACGGGGATGTTAATTCAGTACCTGCGATAATGGAAACGGCAGGTCCCTACCGTTTTCGTCAAAAACGCGAAAGGCGAGCTGAACAACTGGAGACGACAGCTCAACACCGCTGACGACGCGTGCCGCTCGGATAAAGTCCGCTATAAGCAATTATAAGTTAGTGAATTGACAAATAGTATGAACCACTTCTTGCACTACCTTCAGTGATCTCATCGGCTCCAGTGAGGTCGAACACAAGTTTGATATCGGGCAAGTTGCTCTGGACGTTGAAGTGGAACGTGCAGAACTCTTCCCATGTTACAACTCCCTGGTTACAGAATCAAAACATGAAGAAAGCTTAGCTTGTCACCCATTCCAAAAACATGGTACACTTCAACATACATCGCTCGCACTAAGCGTCTGAACGCGATCGAGATACGGCAACAGCTTTTCTGGGTCGAAGCACGAGATCAACGTAAGCGCAAAGTCGTGTACCGACATGGTTTGCTCCTTCGTCAGCGGGTTCACTGTGGCATAGAGGTCAAACTCGGCCCTCAAAATTTGCTTGCGAAGTACATCCAACGCCGCTCCAAGGTCATTGGCTGTGATCGTCTTCCCGAAGCGTCCGAACAGGAACTTGATAAGCCGCGGCAGTGTGTCCTCCGCAGAAATGGTCAGTTTCTCTCCACCTTCGCGAGCTGTGATAGTTCGCAGCAGGTTTTCAACCACAGTGGAAAACTCCGCTTTATCCACGGACCCATCGCCGTCGAGATCGAGCATGCAAAAAGCGACGTCAAAGTGCTCCTTCGGAACTGCACAGAGAAACAGAAAAAAAAATTGTTAGCTTGCCCTTCCTCAGCTGTTGCGAGACAAACAGGAACTCACTCTGCAGCAGATGGATGAGGAGGTAGCACTCCTCGTACGTGATGAGACCATTGGCGTCGCCCACAAAGTCGCACGAATACGTCAGATCCGGACGCTGTCACACAACAGCTATTTAGTCCTCACTTCAACATGTTAAACTAACACTGCAGCCTTACTTACAGGTGAGTGCATATGAAACTGAGCGAGTGCAAAAGACTGCACAAAGTCGGTGAAGGTCATGGCTTTGACATGTCGACCGTCGCCCACCTCCACACTCTTGCTTGCATACATATCGAATCGCTTGTGCAGCGAGTTAATGGCTTTCCGGCGCTGTTTGTACTCGTCCAGGTGCTTCTTCATCTCGTCCTCCTCCTGCATTTTGGCCTGATGTTTGCTACGCTGCTTCAGCAGCAGCCGGCGGCCTCCACGGGGTCTTGAACTCGTCTCCTCATTCTCCGCACCAATCACCGCAGCCCCGAGACCCCCTCCCACGAGCTGCTTGGCTTCATTGTGCGTTTCAGAGTCTCCATCAGCCACCGCAGCAGCCGCCACTAGCGCCATTGCCGCCATCGCGAGCGTCGAAGTAGTAAAACGTCTGTACGAGTGCGTGTTAATGCGCTCCAAGCCCTTCGCATTCAATTGCGGAGCAGCAGAGGCGCCTCCACGGGCCCCGTAGCGTGCTGCCGCCTGCTTCGCAGCCGTCAAGACTCCGCGCACCATGTCTTCAATTTGTCGCAAAACTGTACCAGGATTTTTGGTCCAATTTGGTTCCCAGTACTGAATTTTGGTCCAATTTGGTTCCTGGCGCAGGTTTCGGCTGTTGAAGGTCGTTCGTTAGTAGCTCTCGTGCGTGGCTTGGGGGCGGACTGATTGTTTGCCGCTGGACTTACCAGGTGGCCGGATGTCTCCGCCTACTGGCGGCTATTATCGTCCGCCGCAGCGTCATGGGCCCTAGCAGCTCCACTTCTCAATCCATCGCCTTTGCGTGACTCACTTGATGCAACAGACGCCAAAGCCTGGACGCTCAAATCGCCGCGCCTCGTGGCGATTGAGCTCTCGAAGTGCCGCCAGCAGCGACAGCAACAATTCCGCCCATGTGGGGGCCGCACCAATTAGCAATTCCAGCTCCTTGACGTTAACTGGCAGCTCCATCGACGGTTGCAACCCTGCGAGGGACGAGGAACTACCTGTAGAGGCGACGCCACTGCGCAGACCAGAGAACACCAAGGATTCCTCCATCAAGTGTGTGGACTTGGCTGCGTATTATACCTTCTCGAAGAGGAACAGCGAGATCGTGCACGACGAGACGCAGGGACTGTCGGGGTTCTTGGAATACCGGAAGCTCAATGGGACGTGGCGGCCGTTCCTATTCCAGACCATCGGTCACCAGCTAGTGCTCTACAGAGTTCATGTACGTAGAGTACAGCTTCTGGTGGCGATACTTGCTAACTTTTTTTGCCATCCAGTCCACACATCAAGTACTGGTGATGTCTACAGATATTCGCTATGCTTCAGAGATTGCGCTCGATAATGACGGTGGCACGAGTGAGTGTTTTTGATAGTTGATTCACTCATCCTTCAGCTTGCTCACAGATTCTGCCTGCTTCTGGAAAAGACAAAGAGGATACGAGACTGCTGCGGCTTGGAATCAACGGAACAACAATTACCCTGCGCGCAGTGACACATAAGGCAGCCAACTATTGGGTCGACGTAAGTTCCGCTGGGAGATGAAACGTCCTCTAAAGGTGTAACTGACAGAAATTCTCGCTGGTTACCAGGGACTGCAGCGTCTTCGCGATGGCAAACCTCTGCAAGTTATCAGCGACCCTCCTTGTACTGGTGAGTTTGAGTACTAAAAGTACTGGTTTGCTGTTTGGCTGACAGATTGTTTCGTACGCAGAATCTCAAGACGAGATCTTTAGCGAAATTGACAAGCTTCTTTCAATGCGGGAGTGGACACCGCCCCCACCCACCCCGCCACTATGCGGCCTCTGTATTTCACCTCGCAAGCCTGAACCTCCGACTGCTGGCATACTGCTAAACGCGAAGGTACGCGTAGAAAATATTGAATAACGGCGCGCTCATTGCTCGGAGTCTAATGCTGCTGGATTTTCAGATGAAAGCGCTGGATGAAGGAACATCTACTGGTTGTAAGATCTGCTGATCTCCGCAAGACTTCGAAGCCTTATCACTTTCCACACAACACAACAGTTTTATAATGAGCAATGCAAAGTATCGCTAGATATTGATTTTTTTAGAATCTTTCGATGAAGTTTGTAAGTTTTGCCTGTGATCCATATATGCCGAAGTTCATGAATAAATCGGAGCGACAACCTCCGTCGTGACGTTCATGTTGAAGTCCAAAATCTGTCGATTCTGCTGCAGCCTGCAACACATTTTTTATTTATTTTTTCAGATAAAGTGGTACAGCATAATGCAGCGAGCAGTTTTCCCTACTACACTACCAAGCACTTTCAGTACCAGTACATGTACACTGTAGGATATTTCCTATCCATCGGCAATTCGGATGCGGGTTGTTCTCTCTCTCTCTCTCTCTCTCTCTCTCTTACTTGGCGTCCGTAGTACATGTACCGTACCGGTCGCCGTACCCGTTGTTTGCGGCGATTGTGCGTAAAAGAGCCTGGAATCTGGGCAGATACATTCGTCCGTTCGCATACAAATTCCAACTCAAACGCGGCGCAACTACGTGTCGCCTTGACTCGAGCGTCGTCGTCAGGGGTAATCAGAGCTCGCCGCGTCTGGAGTAAACGCCCCGGAGCCTCCGCACACATTGCCCAACTGGCGCCGATAGACCAACGCACACACTCTGGGAGTTGATGCGCATGGAGGAGTCGGCGACGTGCGTTCCCCCGGACAACCCGCTGGGCGGCAATGCGCACGCCTTCCTGGACCTGTTCATGGTGGTGACCGTGGGGCTGGCGCTCTGCGTCGTCCTCTTCCGCGTGCTCTTCACCGTGTTCCCCATGCCTGCGCAGGGACCCGCCGCTTCTACCAGCCCAACCGCCAGCTCGGAGGCTTCGCGCAGTGTGAAATCTGTAGATAAAACCCCCGTGAAGCGGGCGGTCAGTGTGCGCGAGCGGCTGGAGCGTGAGACCCGCGCGCGACTGCCTCGTCGATCCACGTACTACTCGATGCCGTTCTTTGCCGATACTGTGGCTAACAAACAGGAGTTCGTGGAGAGTCTTGTAGAGCTGGGCGACGCGCCGTTGGACGGCTGGCTACTAGTCAAGAAAGGCTTGCAACGCGGCAAGCACTGGAAGAAACGCTTCGTGGTTCTGGACGCCCACGCCAGGGTCAAATACTACCCGAATGCAGACGCTGCCAGACGCAACACGAATGTTAAAGGTTCGCTAGCAGTGCACGCCGTGAAACCCGCCGACCCGTTCGAGTTCGGAGCCAACACGCTGGAGATAAGAGGAACATTAGGCGGCACGTACTTTTTCAGAGCGGAGGACGACATGGCGGCTCGCGCGTGGCTCTGCGTACTCACGATGCGCGCCATTCAGGGTCACGTGCCTGGACGCATCGACAGTGTCCTTAGTGCTGCTGTTGCTCCTGTTCCGTCACAGGCTCAGGCGGCGCTGGCGTCGAACGGTGGCACTGCTCCCCTGCATCCGTTCTCCGAGTCGAACGAAAACGGCTTCAACGCGCTCAGCGTCACAGCCAGCGCCCTAAACCTGTTGAGCAGCCCTGGCGACGATGTCGAGGTGCCTCCTGTCCGATTGAAATCGCACGCGCTGGAGCTGGTGGTGCAGGACATGAGTTACGACAAGGACGCGTCGCTGCGTCAGTTCTACGTGGTGGCCAAGTTCAAGTCCGAGCTGCACGACTACTCCAGTGTCCCAGTTGGGCAGACCTCCCCCAAGCCGCGAGGTGAAAAGGGTGAGAAAGGAGCTGTGGTCAAGTGGAATGAAAAGCTGACGTGGCACTTTCAGGATCACCTGTGCTCGGAATGTCAAGAATGTCGCTCTTTGGGCGCCTTATCTGGCGCGTTTTGCGGTCTGCCCGACATCATGGTGCTGCATGTGTACGAGATCCACCTGCGCTACCTAACAACGAAAATTGGCGAAGTATCGCTGTCTCTACGGGAGCTGCTGGGCTTCACGGGAATGCGAACGGCGCAGTTCTCGTGCGCGTGGCCCGTCTCATCTACTCGTGACGCCATTCTCGGACAGCTGATGCTCTCGTTGAAGTACTCGGTAGACAATGCTGGAGGTGCAGAGCTGATGCAGTTCCTAGTGACTTCTGCTGACGAACGCGAACTTGTCGGCGAGTATCCGCTCCACGCGTCCTTGACAAGTGCCTACGATTTCTTCAATAACTTTTTGGCGAACGGCACGTCGGACCGCATGAGTGAATACTACAAGGAGCGAGGCGACAGTGAGATTGAGGTTGGTGATTGGGTGCCGTCAAAGGAATATGGAGGTCAAGTACGCACGATGAGCTGTCGCTCGCCTACGAACGCATCGATTGGTCCGTCTCACACGATGACGACCACAACAGATCACGTGCCTTTCGACGAGGGAGGAATTGATGGCAACGAGAAGCTCGTGATGCAGTCGAAGGTTGTCATGCACGATATCCCCTATGGCGACTGTTTCTCTGTTGAAAAGGTAACTGTCGTGGAGAGAGTGACCTCAAGCGATGGTACTCCGGGACAGCTAGTAGCCAAGATTTACCTGGGTGTTCCGTTCTCGAAGGGCTGTATGTTCAAGTCGAAGATCATCTCGGCGACGCGCGAGGCTATGGTGAGCTCGTCGAGGCTGTATTTCCACGTGGTGAATCGATCGATGGAGAATCCAGGTGCTTCAATGTCTGCTGCGCCGACTAAGCCTTTCTTGGTGTCCACTGAGGAAGAACGGCAGGTTGTCGGTGAATACGAGCTGCACCCAGCTATCAAGGACGCTCTGCATTTCTTCGACTTATTCTACGCGGACAACACGCTGTTTCGATGGCAAACCATGTACAAGGAAGCAGGAGACACGGAGCACGTAGTGGGGAAGTGGGAGGATTCGGCAGAGTTTGGTGGTCAAGTGCGCGAGATGAAGTACCGAGCCAAAAGCACGGCACCTCTTGGGCCGTCTTCGACGATGGCGGAACAGATTGTGCATGTACCGTTCTCGTCTCAAGATCGCGATAGCTTGGACGCAGATCGACTCGTGATCGAACACAAGCTGACACTGCTCGAAATCCCCTATGGGGACTGCTTCCACGTGGAGACTGTGTATGTGATTGAGCCGCGCACAGATGCGATTGGGGCACCATTGGTAGCCAAGGTGTATATTGGAATCCCGTTTTCGAAGAGCACGATGTTTAAGTCCAAGATCATGTCGGGCACCAAGGAAGGGGTTGTGAAGAGTACAAAGTTCGTTTTCGAAGGGTTGAAGAAGGCTCTGGATGCAGAGGAGTCAGCCGATGCTTCCCGTAGCTCTAGCACTGAGCAAGGTAGTGCGGCGTCTGGCCGCACGCGGAGGAGTTCTTCCGTGGGGGTTGTTTCTCGTCGTCGCCCAAGCGTGGCACGCTACAACAGCACCCTCGACGGAAGTGTTGCGCTTGAGGAGATTTTTGAGAACCAGCGTGTGAGCATGTTTGGTAAATGGGCACCCAACCACCTGCTGCCTACAGACCGACCTCGCTTCTCCAACCGAGAAGGCGACAAGGCAATGAGCTTCGAGCAAGTTACGCTCCCTCCTCACTGGAGTTGGACGACTCCTTGGCGGATCGACAAGAGCTACACAGACTGCGACGACGAAGGTTGGAGCTATGCTACAGATTTCCCCCGCTTCAAGTTCCACTTGGCCCGAGGCAAATCAAGCATGAAACGTCTCGGTGCGTCAGTGCGTCGCCGTCGCTGGATCCGTATGATGGTGTACGTGCCCCCGGAGGCGACCAGTGACTCGCTAAGCCCTCCACCTGCCAGTGGCACTACGAGCCGTCGTAACCGAAGCCGCGGCAATCAAGGTAGCAGCAGCAGTTCCATGGGTTCATAGCTGGTTGGAGAAGTTTAGCTTTAACTTTTAGTTCTAAAAACTCTCCACCGTCTGATCTTCTGATAAAAAAAAGTATTTAGGGCATGTGACCTTATCGGTATTAATAGGAGAGATTTCGAGGACGAAATGCCCTGAAGACGGAAGGTGAAGCAGCGCACTCACATCACAAGAAGCCGTCGAGTGCACAAGCGTTTCCAGCCCATTTTCAAGCAGCGCCGCCCAAGCATCCGCAATGAACTTCTCTCAGCGTGTACTGCTTCTAATGGTCCTAGTCATGGCGACTTCGTGCCTGTGGATGACCGACGCTGCTGGGCCTTTGCCAATTTCGGCGCGATACGACGATTTTCGCGAGCGCATGCTTCGACAGCGCCTCACCAGACAAGCGGCGTATGAGAAGAAAGAGCGTGACTACTTTAATCGTAAGCGCAACTAAATCGCAGCCAAAACGACAAACTTCTCCGTTATCGGTCGATAGCGCAATGAAGTTTTGATTTTATAAATGAAAATCTGACATTTGTTCAATGCACTGGCATGAGTTTGGAAAATGTATTTGTCACGCAAACTGACATGCTACGCTCTTCTATCTGTTTGGTAAAAGAGAACATTGATGTAGGTTCTTAGTAGATCCTGTGTATGTCGCGATGACATTCAAGTGCTTCCTCCATGACTTAGTTCTGCGAACGGAGACGGCGGCCGCTCTGCTGAGTCTGGTCCTGCTGCTGCTGTTGCTGCTGCTGGTCCTCAGGGTCCTCGGTCTGGATGCCCGTCTTCGAGGGGTTGGCAGTAGGAGTCTCCTGCTGCTGCTGCTGCTCGTCACTTCCCTGGTTCTGCGAGCCGTTATTGCTTCCCTGGTTCTCCGAGCCATTGTTGCTTCCCTGGTTCTCCGAGCCGTTGTTGCTTCCCTGGTTCTGCGAGCCATTGTTGCTTCCCTGGTTCTCCGAGCCATTGTTGCTTCCCTGGTTCTGCGAGCCGTTGTTGCTTCCCTGGTTCTGCGAGCCATTGTTGCTTCCTGGGCAGGGAGTCGGCCCATTTTGGGTTCCATCAGTACCGGGGATGGTGACACCAACACCCACACCAACACCCACACCAGCGTCGA
Organism: Phytophthora multivora; assembly: GCA_001314345.1. NCBI lineage: Eukaryota > Oomycota > Peronosporomycetes > Peronosporales > Peronosporaceae > Phytophthora > Phytophthora multivora. The sequence goes on from LGSM01000319.1 coordinate 16,577, forward strand.
CGCCATTGCTGCCAGCACCGATTCCAACGCCAGCGCCAACTCCGGCGTCCACACCAACACCACCGACGTCAACGCCAACACCAGCGCCGACACCGACGCCAACACCGACGCCGTTCTGCTGTTCGCCAGACTGAGAAGACTGCTGCTGCTGCTCACCGCCGCCAAGGCCGATGCCAACACCGGCACCGACACCAGCATCCACGCCGACGCCGCCAACGCCTACGCCAGCTCCGACACCAACACCGGCACCGACGCCGACGCCGTTCGAGCCGACACCAACACCAGCGCCGACGCCAACACCGGCACCAACACCGACACCACCGACGTCAACGCCAACACCAGCGCCGACACCGACGCCAACACCGACGCCGTTCTGCTGTTCGCCAGACTGAGAAGACTGCTGCTGCTGCTNCCGACGCCGACGCCGTTCGAGCCGACACCAACACCAGCGCCGACGCCAACACCGGCACCAACACCGGCATCAATGCCAACACCGCCGAGGTTGAGGCCCAGTCCGGCACCAACACCAACGCCGAGGCCAAGACCCTGGGACTGCGTGTTGTCGTCCGAGGGGCACGGGGTCTCAGCAGTCTGCTCGTGGCCGCCGCCAAGGCTGACGCCCAGACCAGCACCCACGCCGAGCTGCACGCCGTGCTTGTAGTCGGGCACGTCGTTGCCGGTGGTTGCCTCACTGACGCTGGCCATGACTAGGGCCGCGGTGGCGCACAGTGCGATCATCTTCTTGCAGGACAGCATGATGCTTGAGTTGAAATGGAGAGTGTAGAGATGGAGATCTTCCGACTTGACAGTTCGGACTGTTTGAAAGGACTTGGGCCGTAGCGAGCAAGTTGTAGAATGAAGAGATGGCAGCGAGCTTTGGAAGCTTGGGGCTGCCTGCCTAACCCCTGCTGGATGCCGGACAGCGTGCACTGCAACTGCAATGCAATTGACCCAGTCCCATCCAAAGCGTAGATCCGAGATATCGAAAGCACAGATCGCGCATGGGACGCGTCGAGCCACAGTTCAGTGGTCAAGTGAACTGCAGCGCGATGCAGCAACTACAGTCACCAATCCTCAAGCTGAAGTATCCAGCTGCATAGCGTAGACTGCCCGCACAAGCGGAAAGTTGCAGTCCGTTTCGGTGATCGACGATCGCTCAACGTGACGACAACCCTACCCATCTATACGGCCCACGACAGTTGAAGAGCCTACAATCTTTTTAACCTACAGTTTCAAATAGAAAATCTACACCAGAGAAAACTTAGCTTGTTAACTGTCGTCTCCTGAGTTTGAGATCTGCTGGGGGTTCGTGACACTTTTCGGTGGATAGCCTCGCTGGCGTCAGGTCGAAAAGTCTCGGAACACCTGGACGATTGCGCCGCTGCGAGACACTTTGCTCATCGTTGCCTTGCACACCGAATACGTTCGGCCGTTGATCTTGTTACTACATGTAGCGTGTCTGTTCGCTCAATAGCATTAAATTGTTCGAGCACTTCAATGCGGACATGTCTGGAGAGTCCTTACTTGTTCACAGGTCAAAACAAGTTGTCGGGGTTCGTACATGTATCAGCAAGTTCCCGCGCGTTCCTTTTCTGCCTTTACATGTAGCAAGAAATATATTTTCGTTGATCTCGTTCGCGTGCTCCGTTCCATGAGATCGGGTCCACCACTCTGGACTTGGCGGCAGTACCGGTACGTACAGGAAGTACCAACCACCAAACCTCATGCCTCGCCTTTGCCTTGGTTTATCTTCCTGTGGCGGCGGAGGCTTCCCCTATTTGCTTGTAGGGCTCCCATCGCAGCAACCCGTTCAAGCGTGCAGCCAGGAAAAGCTTTGCGATGTCGCGTGACACGCGTGTCTTTGCAGATTTTCGGCAATCTTTACAAGCAGCGAAGTCAGCTTTGCTGTACCGCGTACACTGTTTAGACTCCGGCGTGCAAGTGCCGAGGTCCAAGTAGTTTTGTTCCTGGTGGGGGTTGTTCTCCTGCGTTTCTCGCTACATGTACAGAACCATTGGTTCTGATTCAGAACCAATGAACTTCTGAACCAATAACACGGGAGGGTCAAGTGGTCAATAGCCAAGGTCACCACCTTACGTACGGATCGCGCGACGCACAATGATTCACCGCTGTGTCCAAAGTCCATTGGCTCAGGCACTACTGCCCCATTGACTGACACATACGGTTGAGAACGGAGACTTGATCTTGGTTTCATCGCACAGATGGTCGGGTCGGAATTTCTAACTGATTACGAAGTACGTGGGGTCTCTCACTACCGTACCTACCGATACAGTGCACTGTAGAACTTCGTGGGCCTCCATGCATTGCGCCTCGCAACGCAGTGGCCAGGCCACGCCTGATCCAATCCATATCTATCACACCGCTACGTTGACAAAACGTCACGTGAAGGCGACTGCAGTCGAGGCGTCCAAATTCGGCTTTCCACTCCTGCGTCAGCATGTCAGTCGTCAGCGGAATCGGAACTTTGTGCCCGAGAGGCTTTCCACTACGGTCGGACGTCCGTAACAACATGCAGCGTTGACGGAAGGCCACGCTCCGACCATACATGTATCTACGAGTCGTACAGAGCGCATTGTCGCCAGTGGCTAATCGAAGCTACCGGTACAGTATCCAACTGGAAGTAATCATCGTTTGGAACTTCCACGTTGGAAAGGGTCAGTATTGCTATTTGCCCGAAGAGTAGTCATTCAGCTTAAATTAACAACGAGGAAAAGTGCCTAGAGATACATGAGAGATGACAATACTCTTGTGAGCTAAAGAGACAAATTCTGATGTACAAAAGGGTGGTGTTAATAAACACCGAGGGATAGAGGGAAGGGTGCAGCTCGTCCGCACCCGTAATAAATCTGCCCCACAGACCTCTTCCTTGGACCCATTCAGAGTCGAGCCCTGGCCTAAGTACTGGTAGCTATCGACAGCGAAGCCAACGCACTCTGAGGCGTTCGCTGTCTGCACTGAACTCGTTACATCAGTGAACAGCTCCACAATCACAGCCGACGTTGAAAGTGTATCAGAGAAAAAGGCTCCATTCGTATCGTTGCCACGGTATTGCAGTACGCGAGTATCTTTCGCCGCCGGATCGGCAGCGCGCACCTGATCGTAGTCGGTCACGGGCAAGTTGAAGTCCTTGAAGTGCAGCGTGATGAAATCGACCAGCGGGAGCGATGCGAGACGGCTTGAGAGTCGTCAAAGCTTAGTTAAAAATTGACAATCAAATACATGTATTCTCTTTCTTCTAGAAGATATGTTTTTTTAAACAGTTTAAAACGTACTTAGTAAATATTGTTTCAAATCTTCACTTTTTTTGCAAACAATAATGATGCGAGAAGTGTTCGAGGCCTTCTTGACGGATCCGATCCGCGTGAATGAGGACGTCTTCGCGTTATGGCTCGAAGGTCACAACGCCGGCGACGCACTGGCGGCTCGCCTGCGCCTTCCGTCAGCCGTTCCAATGCCGTACCTAGGTGGAGACGCGGCCGCGAAGCTACGAGAGCTTTTATGGCGAGACACCGTGGACCAATATCGCCTCTATGACAAGTTGGAGCACTACCTGTCGCAGCCAAGTCTGTTCCGCTCTCAGTTGCTGTTCCAAATTCCCCCAGTCCAGCAGTATTACATGGTGGAATGCTACTACACGCGCGACGCGGACGTGGATCGCTGGCTGTTGGGCAAAAAGCTCTCGGGGCGACTGGAGAAGGACCTGGACGACGTGGCGGAGAGTTCTGGCCGCACACTCAAAAGCTGCCGTCGACAGCTGGAGAATCTGCGACGTGTGTACGCTGCTGTGGAGGACCGCAACTTCCACGGCCTCCCGTGTCATGCCGTTAGCGAGCTTTTCCTGCTCTCGGAGCCCCTTTCCAGCAAATACGCGTGTCTGCTCTTCATCCTGCACACGAGGTTCCAAGTGCACCCTCAGCACCCCTTCACTGGCTTCCTCACATGGTCAGACTTGCGCTTCTTCGCTGCACTACTCATGACGCATTGGCTGCCACAACGGAAAAGGCTGTCGAAGCTTCAATTCCCCAAAGGAACCCTCGACAACGATACCGAAGAGGATTCCGTAGTGGAGAACGGCGCAGAGATCGCGCTGAGATCTCCAAGCACGAGGGAATGGCCGGCGATCGGCTTCTTGCAAGAAAAGTTGCAACCTACGAGTGTGAGAGAAACCGTGGGGCTGGATCTAAGCCACCCGTTGACCAACTGCCTCCGTGATCTCAAGGCTCACCTTATTAACGACAACGACGTGCTTCGAGTGTACCGCGAGGAAATCATGAGTCGGTTGAGACCGTGGGCTGCTGCAAAAGGGACGCTAAGTGAAAGCGGCCACAGCTTGAGTGAGCTCGAGAGCAAGCTGTACCTTGTAGTGCATGGCTTCCTGACGATCGGTGCTGGACTATCGCAGCCAAAAGAACTGCAACACCTGCTCGAGTATTTACTGACCCGCGTGGTTCGCGTTTTGCATGACTGCGAGATCACGAAATCGCAACTTAACGCGCTCTTTAGCGCTCTGGTGGATGCGATGGCGAAGCTGGATGTGTGGTATCTTAACGGACAGGAAACGCGCGGCTTGCTGCTTGCTAGCTGGGATCGCTTTATCAGTGTTTGTAGGGCTGTTATTCTAACGGTTTACGACCGCTGTCACCCCTCAGCTATCCTGGCGTACCAGCAAACGCTGGCCGGCGATGCTGCGGAGGAGATAGCTACCGGGGCTTCGTCGACGCAAGGTGCTGGTCGTGTGGCGGTCGCTTTTGAGACTCAAGCTGATTAGTATTAGTTCCTCTAAACCAAATTCATCCTTTCGTGCAGTACTTCATTACAAGCAAAATCTTCACCTCAGGTGTCGCCTATACGAATGGGGCTGAAGAGCTCAAGTGCGAAATCTGGACCCCTTTGCGTGCAGGCGAAAGCATTTGACGAGGCCGCTGCTCCTCGACGCGCTGGTGATAGCTCTCTTGGTGGCGCTTTAGTGTCCGCACTCGCCGTTCCTGAGCCAAGCTGTAAGAATCCTGAAGCGGCCTTGCTCGGTCTTCGTACTGCTCTAGTTGGACGCGCAATCGTTGCAGGCGGTTGGCGTTGGCAGTATCGCGACGGAGTTTCTCTTCTTGACCGAGGGTCGTCGTTCCCTGGGCGGATCGGCACGACAACCCACTGCCATACAATTGTGCTTCTGTCATGAACCGAGCTGGAATCGAGTTGTCTTCCTGGTTGCTACCGTGCGAAGGCGTGATTAGTAGTTGCATGCAAAAGAAACCACCGGAAGCTGCCGCCTAGTACCTGATGATCCCGCTAGTGTTTGCATACGGAGTGCGACCACATCGTGTGGGGATTTTTGTTCGTCTGCAACGACAATAGTCCAGTTCAGTTCCATGATTCATACAAATGTCCAGAGCTGAGCTCACCTTGTCAAGTGTGAAAAGTCAAACATTTTGCAAGGTCGAAACTGTTGGCTGCTGTCTTTTATCTGAGTGTTGGGACCACTTGGGGGCTGTTCTTCAACACGTTCATCTTCCTTCTCGTCAGTAGTAGCCGAACGGTGTTTTCGGTTAGACGCTTCGCCGCCGCCGAAGACATCACAAAATTCCTTGAAACTAATTTCGCCATTCCCATCAGCGTCCACGCAGGTAGCCAAGTGGAGGACTTCACGCTCAGTCAGGTCTAAACCCAGCTCTTGCAGCTATCAATTTAGCAAAAATGTGTCAGTCTCATTCTCACTCTAGCCATGCATTTCAATCGCACCCCGTGACAAAGCTCCCTGTACGATAAATTGCCGTTGTGATCATCGTCGAATGCAGCATACGCGTCGTTGAGTCTTGATGCAAATGCCTTCAACTTGCGCTGAAGTGTAGCCCTGAAGTCGGGGTCCTAATGATAATATTGATCACACGTTAAATAATTGGTAGGATCCATTAACATTGGCAGCAACATGTACGGATACTTACATCTGCTCTGTGACCCTCTTGTTGTCGCACTCCCGACGTGCGAAAGAAACTGAGTGAGTCTCCTTCATGCATTGGCCGTTTTTCTTGCAGTTTCTTCCGCCGCTGTTCAGCTAGGTAGCTGTAGCGTTGCTCATGCACAGGTCCATACACTAGGCGCATGAACTCGTCGTAAAGTAGACGTCCATCGTGGTTAAGGTCGTAGGTATCGAACAGCTTCATCAGCTGCGGTTTCGCAATTCGCAAGCCCTGGCGACGCAAATTGCTCTCAATTTCAGCCATTGTTACACCGCCACTTTTATCAATGTCCCAGTCACGGAAGACCTGGTGGACTCGACGAGACTCGTATTTGGACCGCAGTAACGAGACCACGCAATTCGGGTCTGATGGTGGAACAATATCGTCGTCCACCTTTAAAGCGTCCGTTGTTCGTCTGTTGGGACTGGGAATGTACGGGTTGCTCTTGTGGGTGTTCAACTCTGGGGTATCACTCACGAATCCGCAGAAATCATCGTAAAGTAGGGACCTACAATGCATAATAACCAAGTTTCCGTCAGCAAAATGGTACATCTCCAGAGCGCGCACCACGATGTCACTTACCCAGCAGGCGTCGAAACAACATGTTGGAGAATAACGTCCACTTTCTCTTTCCCGAGGGTTTGCGCGAAGCCTAGTCGTGTCAGCATGTCCTGGAGCTCCTTCGCACATAACCGTCCGTCCTTGTCGATATCCCACGTAAGAAAAGCTTGGCGGACACTGCGTTTTTCGCCGTATCGGTCTCGTAACAAGCGGCGTAAATCTTTCATCTCTGCGGGTTCGACACAGCTGGTTATCTGATCAATAGGAGCGGTTGGTGTCATTTTAACTGCCCACTGAACCTGAGAATTTGTATCAGTTCCTGCTGCAGATACGGACGATGCAACCAGCTTTTGTTTGCGTTCGCGGGCTTTGTTTTTGGTTTTGAAGACCCGGTCAAGATCATTGGCTTGAGTCTGAAGCTTTGGAAGACTGCAAAGCAGGCAATATTCAGCACTCGATCGAAAAAGGTGCTCCATCCTGATTTACGTACACATCATCAATAGATTGAGACGCTAACGTCGGTGTATCTCCCCCCATTTCACCATTCGAATGGTTTCTTTTGTCTCCAACTCCTCGCGCACTCTTCCATCAACAATAAACAACGAGTTAGGCCCTCGTACAGGGACGGCTGCGAATAAGTATTCTCCTGTATCCTTTGTACCTGAACGCGGCGCTTTGGACGGCTTCCGGCTAAGATATCTCGACTCTGAGGGAGTCTAGCGGTTGAAGCTCCACTTCTCTTGTACATCCTGTCTGTCTTGAACGCAACTGAATCTGCACTTCCATCAGCATCAAGAAGCGGAGGGGCCACTCGTTTTGACGTTGAGGTTATGTTGGCAGGAACCGTCCGCCCTGACCCCCACCCTGACGAGGAAGGAGTATCCACCGGTGCCAGCGCATTGCTGTTGCCATTAACATGACGTCGTTGTCGCATCGTCCACCACTTGCCAGCACTTGGCCCGTTCTTCAGCTCCTGGACAAATGACGAGCTTAATTATAACCGCAGATCTACTAACGCAAATATAGAGTTTCTCCTCCAGTGTCTTCTATTACATGCCTCCCGACTACCGCATCTCTGCGGCGACTCCTTCGTTCTTGTTCTCTCCAGTGGGGATGAAGTAGTGCAGCGCCATCGACGCCGAGCCGCAAAGAAACGCCGCAGTTAGAAGCGTCCGAGGTTTGCGCAGTTCGCCCGGTAGAATGACTAAGCCAGCCGTAAAACCGCCCATAAATGGGTTCAATAGGTCCCTTTTGCTGCGCAACTTCTCCAGACTGCAGCTCACACCTCCAAAGACGCCCAGGAAGGCCGCGAATCCCATCATGTTTCGTCTACTCAAGTAAACCATCGATCTGGCGACTTCTCGTGCGACGCTGGAGCCAGGGCGCATTGCTACTCGTTGTGCCCACTCGGCGTTTGTCATGCTAGCTAGAGCGTATCCATCCACTCCAATAGTCCAGGCCAGACCTGCCCCAAGGCCCCGGTAGACTAGCAATACGGTGGTCGAAACACAGTCGGACGTCGTCGTCTTGGAGGTTGTGGGAGGCGCGTTGAGAGCATCTCGTCGGTCTGCAATAGTGGAAGCCCCTGCCACGGCCAATAGAGGCAGCAGAGCGCCCACAGAGCCGATGCGCAGAGCGGAGGCGACACTCCTCCTATTCGCCATCGCCACTGTAGATTGCGGAGTGATGGTCTGTGTAAGTGTGCCGAAGTTCTGGTACAGTTTGCTTTTTTGGTGCAGAGTGATGGTAGCATTTCAATTCGACTGCGAGAAGGCACCTGTGCGCACAGGCTGTTGTGCTAGGCGGCTCTGGATACGTAGCTTGGATGGAGAAACAAGTCGCAGAAGGAGGAGAAGCAGACTCTCCGCTTTCTGACGATGTGTCGATGGTCATTGTAGACAGCATGGAAGTGAATAAATCCCCTGCGAAGACCGTTTCATCGGCATCTGTCGAACCCCAGGCACAGCTAAAGCCTTCAATTAAGAGCTTGGACGATGAGGCAGCTACTAACGACGATGAATTCACCGTCCGCTTCTCGACGGCTCAGATGAAGGTGAAGATTGCGCAAGCCAAGCACGAGGCAAAGCTGGCAGCGGATGCAGAACTGCTGGCGGCCAAGAAGGAGCTGGTGGAGCGGCGCTACGAAGTGGCAGACCGCAAGCGCGAGCTGGCGAAAGCCCATGCTCAATCTGAAGCCCTACAGAAGCGACTGGATGCCGTGCTGCTGGAGCACAAGCAGACGCTGCTGGGCATGCGCGAGGACCTACAGGTGGAGAAGCTTTTGGCGACACTGGACATGGAGAAGGCCACGCGCCAGAAGCTGCAGGAAGCGTTTGAGAAGCAGCAGCAGACGTTGTCCTTGGCGCAGGAGCGAGTGGAGAAGCTGGACGGACAGGTCGCCACTTACCAAAAAACAGAGACCGTGCTGGCTCAATCCGTCGCGCACTTGCAGCAACGTTTCGCCAGCAAAAACCAACAGCGCGCAGCTTCGGTGGAGCACATTCAGCGAGAGCTGGAAGAACAGCATGAGCAAGATATGACGGTACTTCGTGAAGAGCTAACGATCGTGCGGGGTACAGAGCAAATGGCGCAGGAACAACTACAGGAGCTTCAGAAGCAGCTAAAGATGCTACGTGATAGTGAGCAGCAGGCATTGGTGTCCCGAGAAAATGTGGTGACACATGAACATGAGTTGCAGGCCAAAGTTGCACAGCTGGAGACCGAGAAGGCTGTCCTCCAGAGCAAGGCAAAACAAGTGCAAAAGGCTGATGCCCAGCTTCGTAGCCAGCTTCACGCTCAAAGCGAAGAAATCGCAGCATTGCGGCAAGAGAAAGAAGCTCTGCAGCGCGACAATAAGGAACTGGGCGAGATCGCCAGTGATCTCATGCAGATGGCTGAAAGGCAGCATGCAGAGAACGTGAAGCACGGTATCAGTCCGGCGAAGTCGACCGGGGACGCCTCCGTTGCTACACCTGGTAGTACACATGAGGAGGACGGCATCTTCCTGCAGAAGCGTAAGAAGCGCTTACGCTTGTCTCTCAGCTAAATTCGCTCTTTGTTCTCGTTAAAAAGAGCAGCTAGGAAGAGGAGTGAGACCCCAGCTTTCGTCTCACTCGACCCTTCAGCTTTGGACAACCAAACTACTGCCTCCAGACATGTGCGCCGCGAATTGAAAGCGCTGCAAAGCTGACTGGCTGATAACTGAAGTAGCGATGGCGCTTACTTCTTTCCTTTCTGCAGAATAAAACGATGCCAGCCGCTCCGGGTCAGGATTCGCAAGCAACAGGTCCAACAATATCAACGTACCTTTCGTTTCTTCTTGGACTTCTTCGTGGGGGTGATCTTCTTGGGCTTGGGCTCCTTGGGCTGGTCCTTGGCTTCGTCATTGTCGCCGTTATCGTTGTCATCCCCGTCGTTATCGTCGTTGTCATCGTTATCATTGTCGTCATCGTTGTCGGCTTCGGCTTCCTCTGCCTGCACGGACACGGTCGTGAAAGCTGATGCCATCATATTGTCGTCTTCTGCCTCTGAAGGTTTCTTAGGCGATGTCTTTGGGGATGTTTTTGTCTCTTTGGGCGGCGACGATTGTGCTGGTTTGGGCGGAGATGTCTTGGCCGGCTTGGGTGGGGATGTCTCAGTCGGTTTGGGCGGCGACTCTGGCTTCGCGACGGGAGCTGGTGCTGGCTCTGGTGGAGTTGGTGTCTGCACGACTGGTTCCGGTTTCGGCGGCGAAGGGGCTGGAGGGGGCTTCACAGGTGATGGCGCCTTGATCACTGGAGCAGCCAGAGGTGTCGGTGGCTTCTCATTGAGCCCGAGCAGGTCCACGTTTTCCACAACTTTTTTAGGCGGCTGTGGCTTGGCTGGTACCTTGGAATTTGCGTCTGCAGCTGCGATGACAGCCGACGGCGACTTGTAGCTGCCGTTAGCGCCATTCTTTTTAGCCAGATCCACCTCAGCCGATTTTTCTCTGCAGTAGGCAACACGTACAGGGGTGAGTTGGAAGTCTTAACTGTATCTTTCATCTTAGACCAACGCACACTCGCTTGCCGTTCTTGCCCCTGGGCAGCAGCGCCTCGCTACCGCTGTCGAAGCGGTCGTCCTCTTTGGAATTGCAACAGCCCATGGTGGCAGCGGTCTCTTATCCGCTGCAGTAGTAGGGGGCGTGCTCTCGGGTCTTCGACGTCCGTCCTGAGTTTTCCGCGTCCTTTCCGTTTATGCAAAAGGATTCGCTTCACTTAGCTCTGCCACAAAAAGATACCGAAGAAAAAGAAACCTGATTTCGACCGGTATCAGACCGGTAAATTGAAGTTGCAGCGCAAGTTCAGAGATAATATTACAAATGCATGTGAGAGGACCATCTTTTAGTCAGAAACTAACTGCAAACTGTGGAGGAACTTCAAAGTTAAACTACGGTTCATCAGTCTATTCCATGTAATCAAAAGCAACAGTGGCGCAACCACACTACAGGACAACGGGGTAATTAACCAGTACGCGGTTCGCAAGACTTGACACTTAGTGTCCATTACTGGCAGCATTCTCAATCGCCTTCCGAGTACACCCCTCTGTTCGATTCTCGTGTAGCCACTTGATCACTTCCGAGTGGCCTTCTCTAGCAGCCGCATCCATCGCGTCTGTCGTGCATCCTTCTAACTGGTTAAAGTGCAGCCACTGAACAAAGGGCAAATGTCCAGCCTGGGCAGCGCCATTTATTGCTGTTGTCGTGCATTTCTCAGACCCTCTGGCGTGTAGCCATTTCACAACTTCGAGCTGACCGTGAGCCGCTGAAGGTCCGAGGAAGCTCACAATGTTGTGGGTATTTGACTCGAGAGCGCTCACGACCGGATATTAGGGAAGTAGAGGCTTATAGATGGAAGCATGTGAGTTACTTCGAAGTAGTAGACAGCAAATACCAAAGTAAGAGAACGACATCGGACGAGCTGATCTCCAAAAAAACACATCAAGATTTTGTTTTCTTCTTTCAGAAAGTTCCACACTGTTTTCACTGACGTCGCGCTGGGAGGAAGTCGGGTGCTTGGTCTGTTGGAGCTGGCATTCGTAGCGGAAAAATGGTCGCTGGTCGTTTGCTGTCGCAACTGCAGTATTAAAGTCCGCAATGAGCTGAGATTTCGTATGAATATCTGAAGGTGGAACAAGTAGTAGCAGGATGTTAACAGCCTTAGTATAGTACGGGGAAAACAACATTGTCGAAAATTGCTACAGTTCTACTTGATAAATACCGATAACCCACCTGTCCCAGGTACGAAGAAACCCTGAGAAATAAAGTAAAGGTGTCGATGAGGGCGTTCTTGTGGTTTTCACTGCTGTCGGTTCCCTTGTGGATGCACGGGAACATCGAAGAATCTGCGTTGATCCATCACTTGGAGGCGGCCGACGCAGTCGTCGTTCTTCACCCGCTCGTTGGAGAAGAATGGAGCCTTTTCTCGAGTGAGAAGCGCCTTCCACAAGCGCTTCAGATCGCCCAGCCAGGCGCAGCATTCATCGCTGTAAACTTCAAGCGACTCAACTTGTTGTTTGGGGACAAACTCGTGGTGCGTGATCCCGACGGCTTGAGGTCTGTGACTGTAACCCCAGCAAACGCCAGTGCCTTCGTGCGAGAGTTGGAGGCCAGTAGCAGATCGCCACACTCGCTATTGCTACAGACGCATCCGTTCTTGATAAAAGGCGACGGTGTCGTGATCGAATATCTTCCAAGTATCCCGACGCTGATGCTCCCAAAGGCCCCAAGCCAACACGATAAACCTGTTGTCGTTCTTGACTCGTACGCGTACGTCACGTACGCAGCTGAAGTCGATACTGAAAGCACTGTCGGCACCAGAGATGAGGCCAAAGAAGCTGTTTGCTACCGTAAAACCCAGCCCAAAATGTACGCAAAGGCTCGTGCCGTTGCTCGATTGATGATCCGAACGGGCCAGAAGCAAACTGCAGCGTCCGAACAAATAACAAAATGGTCCTTTTGCACTGGTTGGCTAATTGGACGAGGCAACCACTTAGTCACCAACCACCACTGCGTCAAGAACGCGGCTGCAGTCGAGCATTCTCCTCCATATGGAACTAGCAGTGGAATTCTGAACTGGTTCTGGCCTCGCGCTTCTTCTAGCAGTGAACGTGTCGTGGAGGCTGTTGTGGGCTTCATGGTCGAGACGAAAGCGTGTCGGGAAAAAGGATTCATGGGAGAAAAAGTTGGTGTTGTGGAGGCCACGCGGGTCTCGGTGGTTGTGGACAATGCACAGCTCGACTACGCCCTACTGCGCGTGCTCACGAACGATTCGTCGGCAAACTTGACCCAGCGCTACGGCTACTTGCGCCTCCGAGCTGCCGGTCCAGTGGACGGTGAAGCCATTTACATCCCGCAACATCCACGCGGAGAGCCCAAGGAGATTGCAGCGATGAAAGACGGGAAGTTCGCAGTGATTGAAGTGCAGGATCCAAGCTCCTTTGAATCCTCGCGATACTTTCGTCGTGACAATAAGCCAACAGTCTGGTATAATGCCGACACGGAGCCTGGGTCCTCTGGTTCACCCGTACTCAGTCGCAGAGACAACTCCGTCGTGGCGCTGCATCGTGCTGGGAACGCCGAAACCACGCAGTCAGCTTCCACGGAGCTTTTCAATTCTGGAGTGCGCATTGATTTAATCGCACGCGACCTCCAGCGCCGCCGAGTGTTGCCCCAAAACGCGTTAGCTTTTTGATTGAAGTGCGGCTCCAGATACTTATTGTCATGATTTCCAAAAGAAATGTTTTCTTCTTCTCTGTGAATCCAAAACTTATCGATATGTTAGCACAATTCAATGTTCACTTTTGCAGGAGTGACGGGATGAAGGCGACACCGACTGCTGCGTCTGCTGTGCTCTGGATGGAAAGTTGAGACGGGTGCGCTAGCTTCTGCCGTAGAAAATGCTGCAGAAGGCTGTTTCGCACCAGTGCATTCCCCGTTCCGATCATCCTAACATGCAAAACATCACAAGTACAAGGTTAATTGCCGCAAATATAGGGTACAGACGCTTGTTGCCAGTGTCGTACGGCTGCTGAAGCAGATCTGTGCGTAGATCCTCGGGGACCATTGAGAAAATGTTATCCACGAGTCCGCAGCAGATTGAAGCGCTGATATCCCCCAGGGACCAGTTGCTGATGCGCAATTGATCCATGCTTCCCCTCACATCAGGCGATGCCCATTCTCCATACAACGTTGGAGAGAACGTGAGATCAGTGTCGAGCTTCGTTCCTCCGAGAGAAATCAACCGCGCGTACGTGGCATCATCCGACAAGTGCTCGGCTGTAGGATCCACTGCTAATTGTCGGCTCCAGGCCTGGCATTGCTTCACGAACCACGCAAAGATGTTGCCGCTGCAAGTCGCAATTGTCAGTGCAAATACGACAATCTTCCACGCAGATCAGCAACTTACCCCGACAAGGAGCCAGCAACGCCCAGATACCAATTCTCCGACAAAAACGGTCTCACTTCGAAGCTCAGGGAGCAGCTACCACGAGACGATTTCAGCTGCGCCGCGTCCTCCTCCGTTAAAACCATGGCCAATTGAGAAGCTGAGCCGACGCTTAACACGGAGGTGCGAGAGAGATTGAGGTCTGCAGGCCCCCGTGTCTGAGCTATCGTAGTCATAACAGCACACGGATGATCCCCCATTGCCAGATATACCGGTTTACCGCTAGGCAGGCCCAGAACTACTGCAGCTGCCGCTGTCTGACCGATAATTGCGCCTGGAGCTTTCACCGTCGGCAGCATGTGTGCTGGAAGGCCGAGCGCTTGCACACTGGAAGCAGCTTAGGTTAATTACCGAATCGAATTCGCATTAGGGAAGGCGCAACAACGTACGTGTGGGGGTTCCACGTCTTCGTGTTGATGTCAAAGCCGCCCCAGCTGAAGGCGTCCGTGACGTCCATGCAGTTTTGAGTCGAGGTGGAGTGCTCACAAAGTACAAAGGCGACAAAGTCTTGGATCGTTCCGCACGCGTCAAAGCCCACAATATCGCGCGGTTGCCTCTCCATCACGTACGCGAACGTAGCGAGCCCGTATCCTGACGCAATGGGCGACGTCGACACACAGACGTCAACAGGTTCAAGCCCGAACGGAGTCGCTGAAGCTGTCGAGTTCGCCAGTTGGATCTTGGCCCTCCATTCAGTCAGCAGTGTCGGCGTACAGCGTTGGTCCAAGAACGTGATGTACGTGCTCCACGGCCAGTTCGTGGTGGCTGCTGGGCCGTCGTCTCCTCCCGACAGAAGCTCACTCATCGCTTGCGGGATCGCGCTACTGCGCCACCACACAATTCCATGCATCTAAAAGCCGATAACACGTCAGCCAGACACAAAACCGCGTTACAAAGCTACAGACTCACCACGCCACAGATCCCGACCGAGCGGATGCACCGTCGCAGCGACGTCGGAAGCGCTTGCACTGCCTTGAGCACTGAAAGTAAAATATTCGCCACGCTCTGCTCGCTCTCCTGCAGAGTCGCGTCGTGTTGAATACACGCACTGGACGTGGCCAATATATTACCCGTGGCCGCACACACGAGCGCGCACTTGACGTTCTTAAGGCCAATATCAATGCCGAACATGAAGTCTCTCTGCACAGGCTTGCCTCCTTCCCCAGTCGCCTCTTGACTCACTTGCACGGAGACCCCCGTTGGCCCCACTTTCTGCCTCTTGTTTCTCTTAGCGGCAGTCGGCGGCGTCGCCAATTTATTCCGCTGCTTAAAGCTGTAGATGAAGCCATTCGACGCCTGGAAGTCCGTCACGCCTTGAGCGGCAGCGATGACACGCGCCTGCTTCTGCATCTCCCGGTCTGTGAGGCTATTGCCACCCTCCTGCTGGCTCTGGACCCACTGCAATAGCGCGGCGTCAATTACCGCATTGGGGCGACGTCCGCTGCCGAGTTTGCGCTGTCCCCCGGAGCCGTTGACTGCCGCCTCCAGCTCCGATTTGATGCTGACCCACTTGCGGATCATTGACGGCGTCACGCTATGACGCTGCGCCAAAGCGCGCACGGAAGGAGGAGACGCGCTGTTGGTCAGCTCAAGCACCACAGACAGCTTGAACGCCGCCGGATAGCTGCGTCGCGTTGCCATGAGGACGCAAGGAGGACACGGTTAAAGCACCTTTCCCCTCGATTATAGAACTGGGCCTCGATTATAAGACTCTTTTTGTCAATGGAGACATACCTAACATTAAGTGATAAATTTCTTTAAATCATTAAGGTCTCGCTTAAGTTAAGGCGTAGCGATTGGCCAAGAAGTTTCCTCATCTACCAATCAGATGGCAGCTACTCAATAAATCGTCATTGCTGCAAGTTGCAACCACTTGAAGCGAACATGGAGGCGGCAGCGACTTGCGCGGACATCGCTGCGTCTCCGGCGATGAACACTAGTACAGAAGAAAGAGGGAATGCAGTTCTATCTAGTGGTGCTAACGACATATCCATAGCTTCTCCAGGAGTGGCAGAAGATTCCGCTGAAGCTGGTGCAGAATCTGCCAGACGTCGCATCCAGCAGCGAGCTAATTACTCCGTCAAAAAGAAGCGCGAGCTTATCGCGTTGGCGCAGGTGGCTGGTGTGCGTGAGGTCTGCAGGATGGAGGGCGTGCCACGTCGTACGCTGCGTCACTGGCTGGACGACGCCGACAAAATCAACAGCTTCGAAGGCCCAGACACGCGCAAGTCCATCGGACGCTCGGGCCGTCGAGAGATTCTTCCCTTTGGGAGGGAGCTGAGCGCGTTCCTGGAGGAGGGACGGGCAGAACGGAGGGAGATGACGTCATCGCACATGGTGGAGTACATCAGACAAAACCACGCACAGTGGCTCGAGAGCTACATGACAGACAAGAAAAGCGTCGAGAGCGGGCAAGCAGCACTCACGAGACTGTGTCAGAGGTTTGTGGAGCGACACGGATTCACACAGGCGCCAGGAGTAGGTACAGGAACGACGCGGTCGAGTATGACGAGCGCCAACACAGCAGCAAGCAGTTCCAGTGCGTCTACTGTGCAGGCGAATACACTGGCAGTTCAGACCGAAGCGCCTCAAGTTGCTGCCACGCCCTCCAATTCGTATGAATACGACCCAGGTGACAACACCCCGCTACTGTTCGGGTTGGATATCGGCACTACGGCTATCAAATGCGTCGTCGTAAAAGCCGACAACGCGCAGACTGTTGCTGTGGCCAACGTATCACTCAGTGACGTGGTCGTGCCGACTAGACCTGGAGAAGAAACTGTGGAGAATACAATCGGAGTGCAGAATGTGGACCAAGTCCTGCTGGCAGTGCATCGCGCTGTGAATTTGCTACCGGAAACGGCGAGACAGCGAGTTGCATCTGTTGGCATCTGCGGTCAAATGCACGGCATCGTGTGGTGGTGCAGTCGTGCCGTCCATGAAGCTGCAGAACGCCTGCTGGAAAGTGGAGAAAACGGGATGCAAGACGATGACGACATGTATGAACCTGCTTGGAGTGAACTGATCACGTGGCAAGACCAGCGTTGCACGCCTGCGTTCCTGTCTGACTGCCGGGAGAAGATTGCTCGCGCGAAAACCGCGGGGGATGCTTCACCTCCCAGTCAAATCGCTGCTGGTTATGGCCTCGCCTCCTTCGCACACACTTTGGAGAACTCCCCGAGGACTTTGGTTGGCATGGACGCTTGCGGAACGATTCACGATTTCGTGGCTTTTATTTTGTGTGGCCACACGCTTCCTAGCGAGACCTCTATGGACACTACGGACGCGCACAGTTGGGGTGGACTGAACCTGGAGACTCAGACGTGGGACCCGAGAGTGCTGCGGGCACTGCGGATCCCGTCGTCGATGCTCCCTGCTGTGAAGAAACCTGGCACGTGCATAGGACACGTTTCTGCTGGATATGCTGGGTTCGGGTTGCCCGTTAATCGACCCGTGTACGTGCCGATGGGCGATCACCCTTGCTCCGTCTTGGCCGCTCTATCTCAGCGCCAGGCGTCCCCAAGCAGCGACTCCAACATGACGTGTACGTTCGTTTTCTTTGAAGTTTTCATTGCGCCTGACGTTGCGTTAACCCTCACTTGATCTTGACAGTGGTGAACATCGGCACGTCGGCTCAAATGGCCATGGTATTAACTGGTGCAGACGTTGCGAAGCTGTCTGATAACCAGGACAATTCAGGTTTTGAAGTACGGCCGTTCCTGTTCGAAGACCGCTTTTTGGGCGTGGCTGCTTCGCTTTCCGGGTAGGGTTCGCGTTTGAATCCATGCCACCGTGAAGCTTTTGTCTAACGAAAGTTACTGCACGTTACAGTGGAAATACCTTCGCGTGGCTAGTGCATCAATGGCAGCAGTGGGCAGCGGAGATGGGGCTCGCGCCAGCTTACAGCGACGGCGAAGAGCTAGCAACGCAGCGCGAAGCAGAAGTCTACGCCCGATTGATCGGACTAGGACTACAGCGTCAAGATACCAAGCTCAAGTTCGTACCGACGCTCAATGGCGAGCGCGCGGACCCCAACGCAACGAGCAGCATCATGAATCTGCGCATGAACAACTGGAGCATGGGCGATATCAGCGCCGCGCTATCTCGTGGCCTCGTGGACAACCTCTTCGCTATGATCCCCGCTGTGCTGCAGCCGCTGGTGCCTGAGCAACCGTACGTGCAGCTAAATCTGAACTATTTATTGTCTCCTTGACTGACTTAACCAATTTCAGGATGATTGGAACGGGCAACGCTTTGGTGCGCAATGAGCTACTGCAGCGGTTCCTGGTGCGGCGCCTGGCTCAGCCATCACAATTTCAGCTGCAAACTGCTGCGGACGCTGCTGTGGGCGCAGCGTTGACCCCGTCACTGTTGGGTGGACGTCCCGTCATGCTTAACGTGTAACGTGTGAGTGCAGTTACCGGTATCTTGTTGACGTTGAAGCAGTTTCGTCTACACGAGCTTCTAGCGACCTTCGCGCAACAAATTCAACGCTACGACGCAACCATTCAATGAGCCAATGACACGGCCTAGAATTTTCTAGTGGCAGCACGCCGGCTCTATGCGCGCTGAACCCTAACTGTCATGAATGAATTGCACTTTGAATTGAGGATCAAAACAGAAATTTGGTCACGTATTTGTCACACTTTCTACTGCTTTCGCTTACTTCACCATGGTATACCGGTACGTACATGTAACATGTCATGCCACCAGTGCTAGCTACATGCAAAGATTTGGCCGTGATTGTAGCAACTCGAACACAAAGGCCGGGTAAATTGAATTTGTGCTTCATTCACAAGCTCCCAACGCAGTCTGGAATTGCCAACCGACAAATATTTTGGTCCCTCACTGAATTCGAATTGCACGTCGAGAAGCCAGAATTACCCTGGCGTGCGTTTCCCGCGCACAAAAATCTAGAACGTTCTCTGTCCCGAAGACCGGGTGAACAGCCTTTTTAATAAAGTGCGAAGTAAGCCTCCCCATCCCAGACCTCCATGCCCTCCATCCCGAGAGCCGTTCAATTTGACGCATACAAAAAGCAAGTGAATGTCTTGAGCGGTCTCACTGACCACTCGTTTTGCAATTCATTTGCAATTCTTTTGCAATTCTTTCCGCTCAGATTGCGAAGAAAAGACGCGTGGCAGGTGAGGGAGAACTCAAGAATCGCGCGCTTGGAGAAGAGCGTGCACGCCGAAGGCAACCAGCAGCGACTTGAGTGACCAGCAGCCTCGCTAGCAGCACCCGCAGCAGCACTAGGGGCACCGGAGGGAAAGCAGGACAGGTCGGACCACTCGACGGCCAGACGCAACCACTCACAGCGCTCTCGTCGCCACCGGACGAGCGCTTGTAGGCCCCGAATTAGCGGCCCGTTTCCCATCCTTTTCGCACGCTTTTAAGCGTCGAGTTTCTTCGGTGGAGACCATTTCCAGCAGGTAAAGTGTGCCTAAGGCTTCTATAGACGAGGAGGAGTGGTCTAACGTTCTCTCTGGCGTCGTTGTGCCTCAGTTTTACTGCCTAAAACCCATTGCATACCCCCACCACATACAGCACAACACAGGCACCATGACTTCGACCTGTGACTGGATCTTCTCGGAACAGGAGCTGCGGTCCACTCCGTCCCAGCGCGACGGCATGAAGTTCGCGGACGAGCTGATGCTCCGCCGCAAGGCGTGCGATTTCATTGAGAAGATGGCCAAAGCCCTGGACCTGCCCAAGCTCGCTCAGATCAGTGCAGACAACTACCTCCACCGCTTCTACATGCGTCAGTCGCTCGTGCGCTACGACAAGTACCTCGTCGCGGCTTCCTGCGTGTTACTTGGCTCGAAGGCTGAAGAAAGTCCAAAGAAGATTGGATACGTCGCCAGAGAGTACATCGCAGTGCGCAAACACGTCGAGAAGGACCAGGTGTTCGCCATCCAGAAGCACGACCCACAAGTCATTGCTGGAAAGATCATCTCCATGGAGGGCGTCGTTCTACACAATCTGGCGTACGAGCTGACACTATCGCACCCGTACAAGTATATCAACGAGAAGGTGGACAAGGTGGTGCGTCTGCAGCATCTGAACGAGCAGGAGGCTAAGATCCAAAGCAGTAAGATCAAGCAGGTGGCCTGGTCGTTCTTGAACGACAGTGCCTACACGATGGCGTGTTTGCAGCTGGAGTCGATGGACCTGGCGGCTGGCGCAGTGTACCTGGCTGGACTCTATGAGAGCTATGTGCCGGAAGCTCTGTGCACAGCCGCCGGCCTACCGTGGTGGACTGCGTTGACGACTCCTCTTCATACCTTACAAGGTATTGCCGTGCTTGTGAACTTTGTTCAATTGTGGTGGCAATTTTTAAAGATGGATGTGTTCTCCCATTTGTCTAGATGCGGCTCGCTACTTGCTCAACGCTTACACGGCACCGTACATCGAGACGGAGGTGCTCCCGGCTGGACTGTCCAAGTTAGTCTATATGTTCCACCCGCCCAAGCCGGTTGAGAGCCCCGCCTCGTTTGTGGAGCTGGATGTCGTGGAGCAAGAGCACTCGCCGATGGTGTCGTCTCCCATGGACTCCGCTGCGTGCGTGACGTCCCCGGAGTGTGGCAGCAGCCAAGGCCGGTCTCCGTATGATCACGACTTCGACCACGACGTCAAGTCGCACAACAAGGACAGTGAGGAAAGCCCACGCGAGACGGCGCAGATTCCCGCGACGCCCGCGTCGCTGCTTGACAGCTTCCCTATTGCCAACGATAGTTCAAGTGCTGACAAGTTGTTGGGAAGCAGCGCAGCGACGCGAGTGGCGAGCAACGGAAGACTGTCGCGCAAACGCGGTAAGGACGCCGAAAACACGTTTTGTTCTGGAAAGAAGTTTAAGTACTGCTTGTAAGAGGCTGCGACGCGAGAGTGAGCGAGAGCGCTCCCCTCGTCGGGCGCGCCACAAGCAGCCAAGCACCATCGAGCCAGGAGGAGCCGGACACGGCGAGTTCACCAGGCGACCACGGGCTTGCAGCGGCGCGCGCGCCCTCGTCGCCTTACAGCAGCACACCACTCTCCCCATGCAGCACCATGCTCGAGATGCCGCCATCAGTTTAGAAAAAGTAGAAAAGCGCTAAAAACTCGACAATAAAAACATATTTATAAAGCAGCTCCCACGCACACACCAACCTTCATTTACCTCAAGTGTCGTCCGTGTTCGTCAACCAGTCGGAAGCCTTCGTCCATGCATTGGATGCAATGTGACACTGGCGCGTCGTATTATCAGCGAACCGACCACTTGGATCCCACTGGATCCGAGCGCAAATGAACCTCAAGACGCAACAAGCAGATGCAAAGCCAAATACCCGGAGAAGGGAGGCTAGAGCTCTTCCCGTCACCCATAAGGCGCATCCATCCGCTCATTCGTCCAAGTAATTCAAAACGTCGCTGACAGACTCAAATCCACAGTTCGACTTTCGCTGCAAAGCATCAGTCTGACAAGTGAAGAGTGCTCACGCCAGTCCAGAAGATGCAAAGTCGACCGCAGCTTCCAGCTTCTAAGGAGGTTGACAGGTGAAGAAGACGTCTGAAGCAAAGCAGACACAAGATCATTGAAAGTGTGAGAAATCTAACCGAGCGATATTTGGATAAAGATAATAGAGCACCATACTCGCAAGTGGTTATACGTAGTGCACTCACTCTCAAATCGAAGCGAAGTCCATGAGATCCGCTTTCTGCTTCCTCACCGCAACAAAATCACTTGCCCTCCTCCAGGCAAACTGGAAACTGCGCCCGTCGTTCTGCACATATTTTTGGCGGAGTGCTCTCGCCGGATAAAGGCCGGTTATCCGGCGGGTCACCCCCACAACACGATCGCAGCCCGCAATGATCGGCTTTTGCGAGGAGAACCGACTGGTGGCAACAGCTGTGTACTTGTCGTTTGTAAGAATCCTTTTGTAGTGCCCCCGACTGCACAATAAACGACACAGTCCGGAACAGCGCCATGCGACAAGCCCACTCATCGAGAGAACCCAGGCTGGAACTGGCCTCCTCGCCGGCCATTACAGCAAAACTATTGGCACTCTTATACAATCCATAGTAAAACGAAGTGTAACCAACTACAAGGCAAGACTTTTGAGGCGTCGTTTGGCACATTGTACCACCAAATTACGTCGCGGAATCTGCGGTGCACCAGATCGACCAAGTGCGCCGCGATCTGCTCCGTTGCTGCCTTCTGCTGAATCGTGGCGTCGAACGCTGTACGAATCGCACTACGATCAGCCCCCGGATCTCCATGGCACACGCATTGACGACCAGAGCGGACTGATTTCAGTCGTCTCGGGGGACCATACACAGCGCTCTCCTTCAACACCTGCTTCTGCTGGAAAAGCTTACTTGAAGCACGCGTTGGGGCGTTTAGCTGCGGGAGAATTGCAAAGCAGATTGCTCTGTATGCTTTGTCTTCTTACGGCGGCAGAGCGTCTGTGGCTGCATCGGTGCTGCTACCGTTACGGCGGAGAAAACTTTGGCTGACGAGCCGGTAGTAATGCGCTCCTAGTGTCTAACTCCAAGACACGTGCATTTTATCAACGCTTTAAGAGCTATGCCTTAATCTTCTCCCATGGCTTGGCCGCCACCTCGCCGGCCTTCGTCTGCTGACTCAACAACGCGCTCGAATCGACAGACAACTTGTCTTCAATGTCGCGGATGCCTGGCACCGTTTCGCCCTTCTGGATGAGATCCATCACCTCCTTGAACGACTCTGGGTACGTCGGCCCGCCTGCCGTCACAGTCGGAGCAATCGGCACAGGCATCTTCTCTTCATCGTCACCTGCCGTCTCCACGTTATGTGAGAACGTGGCCGCCGACTGAGTCTGTACGTCACCGCTGGCGAAGTTGCTGACGCTGGTTTGCTGCTCCAGACGCGCCATAAACGCATCAAGACTTGTGGAAGCAGGACCCGACGCTGCACTGTCATTACCGAACAGATTCTTGTTGTTCTGCACCGCTGGACGCTTCTCCTCGATCGTTGTGACGGTCGTCGTAGTGGTTGAGGTGGAAGTTGCCTCTTCCTTCCTGCTCTTGCTCTGATTCGCATAAAACTCATCTAGACTAGCGTGTGCGATCTCCTCGAGCGACAGATTTGACGACGATTTGGGGCTCGAGAGCGACTGAAGAGCCTTCAGCAACGCGCGGAGAATGGCGATGTTCTCATCAAAGGCCCCAGTCGTCTTGCTCGCTGTGTGCCACTTCCATTCCATATTAAGGCCAGTCGTCTCGAAGCCAATAGACTTGAGCAACTCCTCGTGGTGCTGAGCATTAAAGAAACAGAGACAACAATTAGATCCTCCCACAGTTCTAGGTTTTAACATAAATGTCTGTACCTTGAGAGGCTCGATCTTCTGTTTAAAGTTGGTATTGCCAGGTGCAATACGGCGATAGCGAGGCACATCCGGGTTCTGCAAATGAACTGTCAGGTATCCGCTATCGGGATTTCAAGTGAAATTGGCACGGAGGCTTACCTCAACGAGATTCTTGACATACATACTGAGGATTCCGGCCGCCAGCTTGAGTTGTTCCAGCGAATTCTACAAACCAAAGGAAGCACACAATTTAGCCAAAGGACGAGCAATGTATACAACACAGAACATACCTCAGTTCGAAGCTTCTTCAACGCTTTCTCCATCCGCTCAGCTTTAGACACCACCTCAGAAACCACAGCAGGCCGCAAAGTGTTGGCTGAAGGTGTGACAGCCTCAGAAACCTTGCTGGCTGCAGTTGCATCGCTTTCCTTCTTCGTGTCTTTCGCTACCGTATTGTCGCTAGCACTCTCCGTCTTCTTTGACAGCAGCAGCGCCTTCAACGTCGAGATCTCCGCCTTCAGCTCCGCAATAGACTGCGCATTTCCTTGTTCGGCCAACGAACTGGAAATCTGAGCAGTCAGCAACGTCTTGCTCTGCATGTCGCGCTCCTTTTCATCCAGAGACGCGCTCAACTTGCCCAATTCTTCTGTTTGCTTCTGAATAGCCGCAGACACACTCGAAAGCTCAGCAAGAAGCGCCTCGTCCTTCTTAGCCTCCTGTTCCTTCTCCTCCTGCACCTTCGCAGCTTCTAGCATTGGCGGCATCGGACGCTGTGGTAAAATACGACAATAATCAGCTCAATCTCTTCAATTCCAGCAACTTAACATCTTAACACGCACCAGCCACGGGATGTAGCCCGACTGCACCGCATAGTTCCAGAGGAACGTGAGGATCGAAGCCGCTCCAACTAGCGACGATACCGTCCACAGCACTCGAACGTAAGCTGGATACCGAGCACGTCGCTGCATCATCTGCATGGGCGCGGCTGCAGTCATCATCATCGGAGCTGCAGTCGTAAGTTGGGGTTGCACGGGCTGCACTGCTGTTGGCACTGGAACTGCTGCAGATGTCGCTGACCCGCCGTTCTGGTGGCGCTCGATGGCCTCTTGGATCTCTTCCTTGGTCATTCCTTTGCCCTCCAGGAACGACACTCGCTCGGACAGCGGCGTCGACTGCAATATTAAAAAAGAGTTGAACAACATGAGCGAATAAAGAGACGGAAGAGCTACATAACGACACGGAAACGCACCTGAACGCTCGGGTGGTGCAGGAACTTGAGTCCATTCTCCACCATTTCCTCCCGCATGACCATCGCTGCCCCCTATTAGAGCCAACTTGAATGTGCTATGCGGTCGGTGTCTACGCAATAGCTGGCCGGACTCAGACATCCTCAGATATGATTCTTTAAATCTGAGTCGAAAACGTACTTAGAAAGATACATAAACCACGCTATTTCAACACGAAATTGCCCAAAACCTGGTGCGCGCCAAACGCTTCAGTGGAGTGCATCGAACGAGCGTAACTACCTGTCCGCCATGGCGTCCGCAAGGTACATCTTGCTCCTGACTCCCCCCCATCTCCCCAACATGTTCTAACCACTGTGCTTGCATTCATGTCCACACCTACAGAGCCCTAACTACCGCGCAAGAGGAAGAGTACTTCCCTTCTTTTCTGACGGCGTTCCAGTCCACGCCCAAGGCTGACAAGTCCAAGGAGAGCACCCCTCGCGCCCGATCAGAGGCAGACGTACTATCTTCTAAAGCCAAACCACGTCTCACCTTTGCGGAGAGCTTGTCAATGAATCGCAACAAGCAGCAGGGTGTTAAGGTGCCTGAAGACTCGCCTTTCAGCTTCGGCGGTAGCTACCAGGACAATTTGGGCGCCCGCAGACGTAAAAATGGCTCGTCACAAGATACTGAGGCCCAGGATGAGGACGTGCCACCCCCTCCCACGATGTCATTGCTGGACCCTGTGGGTTTTGCAGCAGGATCGCACAGCGTCGACGATGACGAAGCGGCGGCCGCGGCAGCAGCACGACGAAATGCCGCTACAGCGAGGGCCTCGTACTACCCGAGCGTGCACAGTGACGAGTGGGGTCAAGACAAGCAGTACTGGGTCACAGTGTTCGGCTTCTCGTCCAGCGCCAGATCTTTTATCCTTCACCAATTCCAGTCAGTGGGCGAAGTCGTCAATTACTCGAGCAGCAGTGGCGGCAACTGGCTGCATTTACGTTACCACACGAGATTGCAGGCGGAGAAGGCGCTCAGCTACGACGGACGCACTCTGGCGAACAACGTCATGATCGGTGTCAAGAAGTGTTATCCCTCCGACAGGGACGCGAATGCGCTCGACGAGACGCCCGTGTCCAGCTACTTTGGCGCCCAGGCCCGACAGAGTCTGGGATCTCGGGATCTGGAGGTGGACCCTACGGATGCTGACATTATGCTGCCTCCACGGCGCCGACAGGACATTTGCTCGCGGCTTCTGAGCTATCTATTTAACTGGTGATGCGACTGTCATTTTGAAGGCGAGGAGAGCTGTAGCTGAGTAGCAGTTGTGTGGAGTGCAACAATCGTAGAAGCGAGCGGGTTCATTCAAGAATGGAACCAGAGGCCTCCTTTCAGAATTGCGACGACTACAGCATTTCAAGTGAAGTGGAGGCATGCAACAGTCGAGGCCCAACTGGAGCAGGTAATAGGTGAAGTTCTGCCACTGTTCGACGCTTTTCTCGCGTTTCTTTTGGATCTTTGCACTCATCTGGCAGTTCGTTGTCTGTTGGCAAACAACCTGCCGAGTGAAACAAGATCAGTTTCTGCTCACGCTGTATTAGTTTGATAGTTAATTATCGTGGACTTGACGGCGTCAACGCACCAAGGCATTCAGAATTGGGTTTGTCTGTACTTGACAGCTTCGAGCAAAAACTCTGAACAGGAACTTCCTTATTTCATACAGTATGCCATATCACGGATATATTCGATTATGAGGTAATTTCACCATACACAGCAACCTATAATTGCAAGGTAAGATTAGCAAATACCTATCTTTACAGGTTTCTGAACCACAACCCTAGTAAACTTAGAGATGGGATGAATTTATCGATCCATGCATCTTGAACCAGAGCAATGCAGCACCAAGCAGAAAAACGTTAACTGCCATTTTGTCAATATCCACGAGGTGCGCAGGTCGACTCAAGCCAAAGACTTTCCACTATGCTGCCGTCCGTTGTACCCCGTATCCAGCAGAAGGTGCTTGAGCAGCAGATTGTCGCCAACAGCCCCAAGCTCGCGCGGATTCTCGCTCACCCTGCTGGCCCGTTCACAAGTGCGCTACGGCAACGACAATTCTCTACTATTTCATGTCTTTGACTAACGACGGTTGTTTTACTCGTTGCAGTTCACTTCTGGGCGCCGACGTTCAAGTGGGCCATCTCGATCGCCAACATTGCTGACATGCGCGGAGACCCCGAGAAGATCTCGACAATGCAGCAGCTCGGTGCGTTGCAGCGCTGTTTCTCCTATTAAGACCGTGTTGCTGACTTATCGTGCTTTTCCTTCGTACAGCCGTTGCTGGTGGAGGTCTCATCTGGTCTCGCTACAGCACTGTCATCACGCCCGTGAACTGGAATCTCCTCGCGGTCAACTTTTTCATGGCCGGCACGGGTGTCGTGCAGCTTTACCGTAAATTCGAGCACAACCACGCGGTGGCGCGAGCCGCTGAGGCTGCCAAGAACTACGCAACTCAGTAGATGCATTAGTATCCTGTAGTAGGTCTCCTTCTATGTACCTATATAACTTAGCTTCCACAAGGATTCCGTTGTGAAGAAATTGAACACGTTTGTGACAGCATTTGCTAACTGGTTTGAATCGATAGGTGTAGCCAGAATTCCCTGCGATAGACACGCATACATGTATGAAGCTTGTGTTAGATGTGCCAATTGTCGTTGGTTGCCGCTGCCGCAAAGATGCGGAGTCCGAATGAATCGCCGACATGAGCTGTTGAGTGCCTGCCTCGAGTCAGGATCAGCAAATACGTTACATGTAGTGTAATGTGCACCAGTATGTGTTGTTGTCGCACCAACCATCGAACAAGTGAATTGCTTCTACAGTATCACAGCGAATGCAATTTGACGTGGGTCTGTAGCAAATCGCTAGTCATTCTCCTTTTCGTCTGCAGTTTTGTACCGGCCGACTTTTGCTCGAGCTGAGAGGAGACCTTTTGACGAGAACTTCAACTTGTTGCTTTGACCAGATCAACCTGAGCACAGAGGACAATATACATCAACACACACCACAGTCGATTTCAGTTTTCAGGAAAAAGTCGCACCTTCAACTTTGTGTACTACGCTGCTGCTTTGATTCTCAAATTCTCTCACAATCGTTTTCACCTCCTAGGACTCACATCGAGGAGAACCTGTTACCTGCCACATAGCTCCCGTACATTACGCTTAATAGCTCAATCTTTCTCCAGCCCAAGCGCTAATTCCTTCCCCCCCCCCCCCCCCCCCCCCCCAATACGCAGAAGCCACACACCACCGACATGCTGCCGTCGTCGTCCCCCGTATCCAGCAGAAGGTCATGGAGCAGCAGATCGTAGCCAACAGCCCAAAGCTCTTGGCGCTGCTCAACCATCCGGCTGGTCCCTTCACCGTTCACTTTTGGGCGCCCACCATCAAGTGGGCCATCTCCATCGCCAACGTCGCGGACATGCGGCGCTCCCCTGAGCACATTTCAGTGGCGCAGCAGACGGCGGTGACGGCCACAGGCCTCATCTGGTCGCGCTACAGCCTCGTCATCACTCCCAAGAACTGGAACCTCTTCGCTGTGAACGTCTTCATGGCTGGCACAGGCCTGGTGCAGTTCTACCGCAAGTTCTCGTACGACAACTCGAATAAGGTGCAGACGATCGCTGACAGGAAGCCAGCCACACTCTAAGACGAGTCTATTCCTCCTATTGCTAGTGAGCCAGTAGAGCCACAATTGACGTAAATGAACAGGCAGCCTCTAGCCGGAATGCTGTGATGTTTCTTGTCTAAGCTTATTGTCCGCTGCAAGGACCGATGCTGACGATGTTGAAGGTGAGCTGGAAATGCGTTGTTAGAGTGAGGTCGGCTCAAAGACACGGAGGTATCAGAGATCGTCGACACCCGACACTTGATGAGTGCCTTCCGGTACGGCAGACACGCGGAGTGACGCAAACACCATGAAACGTGCAGCCTGCACGTTTCAAGACCTTTGAAATCGTTTGCTCCCCGCAGTGCTTTGCTTCCCAGGGTGTCGGCGAGCTTCTGACTAATAACGAAAGGTTCATGTTGCCAAGGCAAAACCCGATTGAGACCAACCACATCGTCATTTGCCAGACGCCGCACAAGAGCGGACGCCGTCTGCGTAAACGGAGCTTCTTTGGTGCTTGGTGCACCCGACAACTTCAGCTCGCAGCTACCGGTAATATCTCGATTGTCCAAGTATGTCATCTCTCCACTGATTCGTCAAAAAATGTCCTTCTTTCCCCTGATTCGCTAAATATCCTGAAAATACCGGTTAGAAACGTAATTCCAGACCGCCGGTAGTCAGCGGCTCTCGACGAAGCAAATCGCTCCAGGATCAGCGCACTTTGCATTCCCCACGCCCAAAGACCGTCGTCTCCTCCCTCCCTCTCGCTATGCTGCCGTCCATCGTCCCCCGTATCCAGCAGAAGGTCATGGAGCACCAGATCGTGGCCAACAGCCCCAAGCTCACGGCCATGCTGGGCCACCCGGCCGGTCCCTTCACCGTGCACTTCTGGGCGCCCACCATCAAGTGGGCCATCTCGCTGGCCAACGTCGCGGACATGCGGCGCTCCCCTGAGCACATTTCAGTGGCGCAGCAGACGGCCGTCACGGGCACGGGCCTCATCTGGTCGCGCTACAGCCTCGTCATCACTCCCAAGAACTGGAACCTTTTCGCTGTGAACGTCTTCATGGCTGGCACGGGCCTCGTACAGTTCTACCGCAAGTTCACGTACGACCCGTCCAAGGAGACGGAGGAGAACGCCAAGTCCAGTTAAACCCAAGTACTCAATCTACACTACCGGTACACTACCAATTAGTATCACAACTCCCCGAAGGGTACGGAGCCCGCGTTCTAATGATCTAATGAAGGAGTTTGTGTACTGTTCACTTTGTGATCGTCTTCACAGATTAGGCCATGTGAAACTTCAAGTTACCTTTACCCAAGGACCTCTGGGATTATATTACAGTGTACGAGCGGCTCAAGACGAGTTTATGGAGAACGTTTCATTCGTACAAGGCGAACGCACCGAACAGCAACTATCCTTAGCTACAATTCGTTCCAATCCTAGTTACTGCCCTGCGTTCGCGTATTAAGCCTTATAGGGCGAAGATGGTGACGGATTGAGCGCTGGGTTTGATTTTCCAACCGGCAAGAACGCAGGGCACGTACTGTACGCGTCCTCAACTTTGAAGACGAAACAAGTACTTTTCCAGCTGGAAAGATATCACGCAACAAGAGTTTTAGTCTGGAGTCAAACACCGAAGGCGGCTGTCCATGAACTTATTAATGCTACTTGAAGTACATGTACGTTGGACTTGAACCTTACCGAAAAGAATATCACAGTTCGTATCGCAAGGACGAGAAACGAGGACGTTACGTGCAAGAAAAAAATCTCAGTCCGCCCCTGACTATCGCGTCTTATCTCCCTAATTTCCCATTACCGAGTTGTTGCGTCATGACACAATGAAAATCTGTTTCTCCAGCCTCAGTTGCATTTTTCAGCCGAAGAAGACACAAGTGAAAGCGCAAGAACTGAGCTCCAAGTACACGTCCAGGAGATGACGATCAAGAGATTTCCTCGCCTCTGGAGAATGACAATCCTGGCCGTTTTCGCTCTGTGGGGGTTGGCCGATGGACCAAAATTCGTTTCGGGTAAGACGCTTACAAGCACTCAGCAGTCGTACCGAGAGGCGAAAACAAAGCAAGACGCAGATCGACGAGCCACTGAGATCCAGAGGCTGCAGATTCTGGCAGATTCGGCTGCCAAGTTTGACGAGCGACAGCGAAGTTACGGAAACTACGAGGTGAATTCCTACTCGTGGAATCGGAGATATCGCAACTCGGCCAGTAAACGTAATGAACAATAATGAAGACGTTGGCGCACAATATATTACCAAGTACTCCGGAGAATCAATTATTGTGCGAGTTCGGGATTCAGTGTAGTTTGAGAAGATAAGAAGAAGACGAGAAGTATTATTATGATTACCGGTAGTAAAAATAGTTTTGGTCTTTTCTTTTTTTATTATTTTGCTATGGGTCCTTCTCAGTGTATTGCTGGTTTCCGTTGTCTTGTACAGAGCGTACTATGCTTGGATCAGGGCGTTGGGGGGGGGCGTTGGAGTCTTATGATCATCCAGTACCATAACATTCGATGGTCGAAGACGTGTACATTTTGTGCTGAGCGTTACAGTAACAGCGACGAAAAGACTCGTCCGTCAGTTCCAATCTGCAGTCCAAGGAAACACAAGTTCAATCGACCGCAATGGTCAAGAAGCTCCCCCGTCTCTATAAGATAGTGGTGATGGCAATTCTAGCCTTGTGGGTGCTACCCGACGGTCCTGTCCTGGTTTCCAGCAAGATGTTGGCTGCTTCTCAACAAAATCTCCGAGATGCGAGGACTCAACAGGACGCAGATCGACGTGCCACCGAAGTTTTGAGGCAAAAGTTGCTCTCCGATTCTGCTGCCAAGTTCGACCAGCAACAACGTTCATTCGGCGACTCCGACAATAATTACTCGTGGAACCAGCGCTTCCGCAGATCTGCCAGCACTTAATTAACAGCAAAAGAAAAAACAATTGTATTGCAATTGTATTGTTTACCGTCTATTCAATTTGTCGGAATGTCGATACTAAAGCTATCGGATATCTTCCATCTCCCATGGGATTCCAGCCCCAGTCAGTGCAGTCTGCAACTGTAGGAAGCTCCAGCTCCGTTTCGTTACAGATTGGACACCCGCCCAGATTTATCCACTGACCTACTTGGTTACCCCAGGCCGGAAGTTCTGTCAAATTGGTGTGGTCAATTGTCAGGTAGTTGATGAGAAGTCCGTCTCTGATCGTGGACGGCAGTTCTTTAATAGGGTTGTACGATAAAGTGACCTCCAAGTACTCGTTCAGTAACGATACCGTCGTAAAAAGATCTTCTGGAATTGATTCAAGGCCGTCATCCAGCAGGGAAACAGATAGCGACGGGATCTTGAAGAACGCAGTGGGGAACTCCTTCAACGGAGTATGTTCCAGGTAAACGAGTCTCACGTTGGACCACGCCACCGCCAGTTCATCCGGAATGACCGAAAGATTCGAGATTGAGATCTCAATATCTCCCAGTAAAGGCGGCAATGGCGCGGTCAGTAACCCCTCAGGTATCGCTGTCATGTTGGTATACGCCATGACGAGGTACGTCATATCCGGATGAAGGTCGGCGTTCAAAGCCGCATCCGCTCCCCATTCAGCGATCGTTACGTTCCAGAGCTCCAGTCCTAAAAGATTGGAGAATCTGCGGATGGACGGAGGCATCTGGAAGTCAGGACAGTGTTCAAACACGATGGCGGTGACTGCATCAGATTGAAAGCGGTCCAGGACGTCGTTCGAAGGCGAGACTACGCTGTGTTTGTAGCAATTGTAGTCCAGTACCGAGCAGCTCACATTCTCTGCAAACCATGGACGGAGGCCTTGGAGGCACATTTTCATCGTCTCGGCGTCTGCACTGCTAGCAAGATGAGCCGCGTGAAGGTGAAACCCTAAAACAATCACTCCAGTAGCCACAAACCCTAAAGGAGCCACAACTCGTCTGAAAAACATTAGTCCAACAACAGGGCGAGGCTGGGAAAGCTTCGAGCTGAAGACAGGTTTGTCCTTTGCCTCGACTGCTAGAATTGATACTGCTGCAACGGCCTTCCCTTTGTGCTTAAACCTCAGCGGAGGGTACACTTCCAGAATGAGGCTGATACTTGCCATTCCGAATAAAATACTAATGTGAGGCACAAGTTTTGTGACGCCATCCAGAAGATTTAGAGCAAAGAGCGCCTGGTTTTCCCGGACAAGATTGGGGAACGAGACGTCGCCGTAGAGCATTTCCATAGGGAATCCGTACCACCCAGCGTCGAAAGCTTGGACGTAAGGGACGAATATGGCGAGAGGCAAGATCATACACGCCATCAGTGTCAAAAGAGTATCCACAGTCACGCAAATAGTCCGCTCCCGAATTGAAACAGAGATGTCAGTCTTGACTATACTGCTGCGGGTTGACGTCTTCTTGTCGGATAGAAGCATCAAATAGTCCAGCAGAGGTGTGATCCAGCAGTTAACGACCACCATGGCAACATACGCTCGATTGATCCAGACTCGACCGATTAAAGTGCTGTATCGGTGGCATTGGACAATCTGAGCACTAACTTCTGCAGCTTTTCGAAGCATGAAGACCAACGCGAAGTGGGAACCTTCGACACTAAAGACGTCCTGAAGCCCAGCAGACGCGAAAGAGCTGAACGAGCTAAGAGACTTACGCGAACGGGAAGAGGTCGACTCGATCGGTTGTGGCTTGATTTTCTTCCAACTTTGCACGTATTTTACCGCGTCATTTACCATTGCAGCTCGAGGAAATACGGCAGGACCTCGCGCCTTAATGGACCACAGTAGGTGAAGAAGTAGCTGTAGACCATGCAGAGCGCCGAGAATACCCACAAAAATCCCGAACAAACGAAAGTAGCGGTGTTCTGGTAGAGCCAGGAGGTTCGTGTAGTACGCCATGAGCGGGTTCTCCATGAAGAAGTAGAGCATCGCCATGGCCAGCAAATAGGCAGCACAGAGGCCATGGAATGTCAGTAAAATGAGCCACACGACGAGAAATACGACAGGTGAGAGCTGCTCACTCTTCTCCAACTTGGTTTGGGGCTTGGAAAGACGTCGAGCTTTCGAGGACGGGACCACGGACTGTTCCACTACAAAGCCGTCGTCTTCCTCGATGTAACCGGGACGCATGGTTAACTGTGCAGCTGTTCTTCCTCTTCTTCCTGTTGAGTGAATTTGGGAAGTAAGCTGGACAGCACTCACTCGACTCGATAATAATAGGGTCCTAGCACACGTCTTGAGACTCTGCTCGCTTTCCTTCCACTCTGCTATCTTGGACCAGCCCAGAAACACACAAAAACCGTTGAATGATGCACAGCAGTCCTCAACGTAAACAAAGGCGGAAGTTTTCGGAGAACTGTAAAAAAAAATATAGCGAAGATTTATTCCTTAGCCACGGAAATTGCTCAGTAGCTGGTCCTGGAGAGACTTCGAGTTGAGTTGATAGCCGGACGATGCCGGAACATTCAAACCTTGTGATGCATTCGGTTGCATTTGCATTGGCATTTGCATTGGCATTGGCATTGTCTGCTGCTGGAACCCCATTGGCATCGTCTGTTGCTGCATGGGCATTTGCATTGGCTGCTGCATTCCCATTGACTGTTGCTGCATCCCCATCCCCATGGGCATAGTTTGGTGCATTCCCCTTTGCATGGGCTGCATACCAAAAGACGTAGGTTGCATCCCCATTTGCAGTGGCTGCTGGAAAGCGTTGTAGTGCATTTGGGGTTGCATCATACGCATTCCGTCAATTTGGTTGAAATTCATGGGCAATGGCGTGCCAGCCATCGGCATTCCGGTCATTTCCACAGGCTGAGGCGGTCGCACCTGTTGTTGCATCCCCATTGCGTCTGGAGCCTTGCGCGGCGGAGGAACAGGCAGATTAACGTCGAAATTAATCATGTTGAGAGCGTCAAAGTCCCGATGAATCTTCGCACGACGTTCCTCCCTCTCCTCTCGACGCTCCAGCTTTTCCCTGTTATTGTCAATTGCCCACTGGAGCTCCTGCAGCCAATTCCCGCGCTCCTGTTCGCTGGTAGCAACCAATTCATGACCGCCGACGATTCCAGGCACTTCGATTCGAAATCCACAGCTTTTCGGTCGATCGGGGAACATAGCGGCCACCACTCGCACCTCATAGTTCACTGGGATGATAATAATCGGCCTCACACCCGTCGCATTCTCATACAGCAAGACTGCTTCGGGTCGTAGCAGTGCGAAGTGTTTGGCCCATACACCATCCGTCTTTTTCCGCATCAAAGGCCCGCGTAGAACACTATTGGGCATCTCAGCAGCGTCCACAGCGCTCACATTGGCGTACTGCATGCCGTTGAGACTCTCGTTCGGGTCGATTTCGCGCTCTTCCAGGCCGTAGCCCTTGTCTTCCTCGGCTTCCTCGTCTTGGACCACATAGGCCGCATCCAAGTCCACTTCTTCCAGTTCTGCCTGCTTTTTGAGCCACACATTAGGGTGCATCATTGGATACCCTCCTCCGTAGATCTGAGGGATGGCTGTATGTGGAAGAATCGTACTCAACTCCCTGGGATCTCCTAGAATGCGAATCTTCTGCTGCGTACGAGCCCCCAACAGTTTAGTCAGCATTAGGGTTAAAACCCTAGATAAAGCCGAACTATTGACCACCAAGATCCGCTTCACAACTTCCGGGTACCATTTCTTGCACACTTGCAGGATATCCGTGACCATTTTGGCCTCCAGATTGGCCAACGTACAGTGGGCGATGTCAATGATGAACACAATACCGGGGGCGTTCTTCTCTTCCATCACCTCGACGGCTAAATCCATCAGATAGACGCAAAGTCTGCGTGAATCTTCCAAAGAACTAACAGCCGATCCGTCCGCAGCGCCTCGGCCTTGACGCTGCAGCTTCTGACCGTCTCCAAAGCCTGGTTTGAAGTGCTGGAGCTGTAGAAGGAGAACGGGGCAGCCCTCTGTGTCTGTAGCTCCTTCCAGGAAATGCACGTAACCTTTTCGTATTTCTTCCTGAAGAGTGGGGAGCCCCACGTTGAGCTCCAAGTAGTGCATTTCCTGTCGGAAGGAATTCTTCTCCTTAAGCTGAAGGGCCGCGCGCATGACGTCCCCATTGTTGCGACGAAGAGTGCGGACCATTTCGGCGTCGGTGAAAGTGTCAGGGAGGGCCACAGCGCTGGCCAAAGCTTGCAAGGGAGTCGGGTGATGGCCGCTATTCTGCCCATAGCCACCGAACGACGTGGGGCCTGGGCCGTAGCCGTACGAGTTCATGATGCCGACAAGATTTTCTTCGAATGGTCTCTCTAATTTGAGACAAATTGCGTGGGTAAAGTCTAGATGGCTACACAATACTTCAAATATTGTCAGTAAATTCGAAGCACTATTGTACACAATAGTATTGATTGAACAATCTACTATTGAAGAGTTCGACTAAGCGCGATAAGTTGAGTCGGATGGCGCTCTTCGCCCAATGGATCCCAATCTTGACCATCCTGCCCACATATTGCCAGCTCCAGTAATTTGGCGCTATTGTCTTCACATATTGGCGATCCTCCCAATGACACAGACTCCCATACTTTGCTGTTTACCCAGGTAGGAAGCTCCGTCACTTGTGTAAATTCAAGAGACAGGTAGGATACGTCAAACGCTTCTGTTCGCACCTCGGGTATCCTTTTCAGGGGGTTTCTAGACAAAGCCAAGTCGTAGAAATACGTTGAAGACACAGTTAGGAAAAAATCTTCAGGTATTGTCTCGAATTTGTTGTCGATGAGGGACAATTCACTCAGAGACGGAAGTTGCGTAAAAATTTCTGGGAACGGGTTCAATTGGGAATGCTCGATGTAAATCAATCCAACATTGCTCCAAGCCTCGACAATTTCATCCGGTAAAGCCGTGAGATTTGTGTGGCAGAACTCTAAGTCCGTCAATTGGTCAGAGAGTGGAGATTGCAATATTCCAGCCGGCAGAGCGGTCATGTTAACGTACGTAAAGATCAAGAAGAGCATCATAGGGTGCAGGCTAGCTGATAACGCGGCTTCTTCGCCCCACCTTACGAGGGTTATATTCCAGAGATCGACGCCCATTAATGCTGGGAATTCACGGAGTATTGGAGGCATCACGAACGCGGAACAGTGCAAGAAGATGACAGTCCGCACAGCTTCTCGTTCCAGCCAGCCCAGAGCGTCAAGTGGGGGACTCGAAACCCCCTCTTGGTAGCAATTATACTTGACAACAGCACAACTAAAGTTATGGGCGAGCCACGGGTGCATACGCTGAAGACACGTCCTAGCCATGAGGTCCATATCTCCTTCCACGTGGCTGTAGTTAGCGGTAAGATGAAGAGCTAATACAATTCCACCCGTAACCAGGAAAATAACTGGGGCGAATAAGCGGTTGATGTGATGTCTCGAGCCTTGTATAGTATTGGTAGCACACATCAGAGCACGGTACGAAGTGGTCACGACGTTGGGTCTCTCAGTATTGGGTCCAAATCGAGGTTGTAGATGGTTGTAGAGGTTTCACGCCACTTTTCGTCGTATCCAGCATGGAGGCTAGAGCTATCAAACACAAGAAGACACCGACGTGGGGCACGCCTTTCATCACTGCGTTGGCCCATGATATCGCAAAGAATGCACGGTTTTCCAGCACAAGATTGGGGAACGCTGTGTCGTCGTAGAGCAGAGTATCGGGGAAATCCAAGTTCTCAAAGTCAAACTGCAGCAAGTACGGCATAAAGATGGCAACGGGGAGTAGCACCCCAGTCGCTGTGCCTAGTAGAGCGTCGACCACAATAGCGAGGACGCGAATGGATGAGCGAGAAGATTGGGATATTGAGGGGACAATACTCCTATTGTCACGCTCATTTTTCACCAACATCCGATGGATAATGAGTGCAGACCAGCAATTAGCCACTACAAGCGCCACTTTAACGTGGTTAATCCATGGTCTAGCGATTAGTGTGCTGTAGAGATAAGCGTTGGGCACCTGCGTGGCAATCTCCACCATCTTACGGACCGCAAACATCCTCCCGTAACTTTCCTCGTCGCTTCTGTCAATATTTGCAGCCTTCATTGTGATTTTCCGGTGTTGCCTGTTCAATGCTTTCTGCACTGCAAAATTTGAGATACGAACGACGCCT
Source organism: Phytophthora multivora (assembly GCA_001314345.1). Classification (NCBI taxonomy): domain Eukaryota; phylum Oomycota; class Peronosporomycetes; order Peronosporales; family Peronosporaceae; genus Phytophthora; species Phytophthora multivora. The sequence goes on from LGSM01000319.1 coordinate 53,917, forward strand.
TTTACGATAATTGCGAGAAAAAACACGCCGTCTGATCCAAAATTTACAGTTCGCACAGTCAATTTTCGCGCAACGACGGAAGCTCCGAGATGGCGAATGAGTTGAAGCACGTGGGCTGCACCAAGGACGGCCAGTCCAGTGCCTACAACGCGGAAATGCCGGTCTCGTTCAGGTGCCAACAGCGTCACAAAGTAGTCGAGATAGTCGTTCTCCATGATCCAATAGAGTCTCGCACACGAAAGGAGAAACGCCGCCGAGACAGCGTGAAGTAGCAGCATGAACGTCCAGAGAAGAGCATAGTGGGGGTCGGGAGCGTTATTATGTCGAATATCTCGAGCTTGAGGACTTGATGAGCTGCCTGGAGCCACGCGGAACATGCTTTGGAGCGTGCCAAATAAGGGCAAACAGTTGAAAATAGCTGTGAATTTGTAAGATTAGACGTTATTGCTACTTCTACACTAGAGTCTCATCTCGGACTTGGGATAGCTCAGTATCGTTATTTTCTACTCTAGGACTCTTGATGGCCGCGAGTCTGGGCGATAGCTGCGCCATGTCGATCTCTGGGGCGTTGGGGGCGAGGA